>JAODUH010040324.1:0-13830 GCA_027564835.1 Typhlichthys subterraneus | reverse complement strand
CCCCCCCCCCCCCCCCCCCCCCCCCCCCCCCCCCCCCCCCCCCCCCCCCCCCCCCCCCCCCCCCCCGACGGTAACGGAGACGTATGCGTGAAAAAGACAGGCACGCTGAGCGGCCTGTGGTCTCTCAACCAAACTCTTCTCGCACGACATCCCCTGCATGATACCTCTCTACATTATCCTCCGTCTGGCCTCCTCCCTCCCCCCGCTCCCCCGTCTCCCTGTCTCTCTCCCCCCTCCCCCTCCTTCCCCTCCTCCCTGTCTCTCTCTGGTGATATCCTATACATGCAGCACTTTTGACCAACAGCCCTGGGTAATGGTTTTCACATTCTTCAAGGTGGCCTGACTCTTAGACAGAGCTGAAAATGGAAAACAAACATGTGTCTGCCACCCCTCTGTTCCTACTTAGCTGCAATGTAAGCTGATTATTCAGGTTCCTACAATTTCTGTCACGCTTCTTTTTCATGTGAGGCTGCCATATCCGCACCAGCAGACAGACGTACTGTAGCGCGGGTTGCTTTTATTACCGATTCCACGCAGCCAGCTATATCATTTGTTGACGGCAGGAGAACGTCCGGCCATCTCTTCCTTGCTAATAAAGCATTGCATGTGTGATCAGGGACACAGTCTCACCTTGACAATAATGACGAGGTCAGTTGAAGTGTTTAGGTACGCAGAAGGGAGATTGTCCGCGTTCTCACACAAGCTAATGTGTTTCTGGGGGCTTGACGAGGTACCCCCAACATCCCACACAGTTGTTCTGGTAACTAGATCTTGTTTACTCCTCTACCCCCTGTTATTTGTGTCCTTACAATTGTGGTTTGGCACGTTATTACCTTCCACTCGTTCTCATAGCCTCGTACGGAATCAGACCGTGTTGTGACTCCATCGTGTGTAGACTGGACAAATACGTCCAGTAACATGAGGTGGAATTTGAACAGTAAGCATTATTTAGACACTGTATCCCATAATGTCCTGGTGAATGGTGCAATGTTGGACAGCTGGACCCTCTACTAATCCATTTAAGTATTGTGTCTGAGACATTGTGTTCTGACTCATAAGACAGGGTCTGTCGTGGGCTAAAGTCTGGGGCTTGTTGAAAATCACATTATTCTGATTATGAAACAGCCCGGAGCAGGTTTTGCACCGCAGAGAAGATGGGTGGGTATTAAAGCAGATGTATTTTCTCAAAGCAGGCGAATGTCACACACAAAACTTGTTGGAGCCATTTGAACCTATTGGAGGCTAATCATCAACTTGTGGCTTGAAAGCTTTTATCACACCTCTTCTCTCTCTAACACAAATGCACGCACATGCCACGTGTGTGCATTCTTATCCACCAAACTTCTCTTTGATGCAGGTCCAATGCAAAAACTGTTGGTAAAACCCCCTTCACCCACTGGCACGCACGCAGAGCGCAGTCACCTTCAGGGATATGGCCGATACGCTGCCTGCTTCTATGCTGTGGCTGTAGAAGCACCACAATGATGCGGATTCATCAGAAGGTGTTCTTTAAACTTTGCAATGATTTATCCAGCGGACCTCTTCGTGTAAGACCCCTGTACTACATACATCTCTGCTAGGACACACAGGAACAGAACAGAAACTGTATACAGTAGATGAGAACTGAAGCTGCCTAATGCACACACCTCATGATAAATTAAGCAGGTTCCACGAGCTGGAGACCATTCAACATCTAGCAGTATGAATGAGTGGGTCCAATTGCTGAGTAAGCAGTCTGGGGAAGAAATAATAATTAATCACTAGCAAGCAGGGCATTTTAAAGCTTGTGTGCCAATATGGAGAATATGTTGCATTGGAGGAAAAGCCCACAAACATTTATAGAGATCCTAGACAACATGCAACAATAAAAATATATAGCGAGTTCCCTGAATCCTGAAATAGATAGATAATTATCTGTATTTAAATATAAATGTTGTAGCTAGCTGTAGTTTGAAAATAAAACATAAACATGTACACAAATTTCTTCTTTTTTTTTTTTAAATGAAGAAATTCAAAGGAATACTTCTATGTAATAAAATTAAATCTTTGCTTGTTTGGAATGAAACGTGTGGTGTGCAAATACCCCCACCACACACACACATGCAAAGGCGTTATGGTGTGAGGTGTGTGTGTGTGTGTGTGTGTCGTCTTGTGATGGAAGCGCGGCAGGCAAGCCCTCCGAAGTGATGAGGCCTGTAAATCTGCTCTGAAGGGTGGTCTCAGAGCCCGCCCCCCCAGCCTTGGCAAGGACATCAATGCTCAAATTGAAAGCAGACGCGTTTGGAGTTCATTCCCTGAGTTACTACTGTTCAATTGTGATTTACAAGTGTGTGAGATATGGAAATCTCTCACGCAACTCTAGATATGGGCTGAGTAAAAGCACATTGGCAAACAGGCCCCTAGGAATTGTTAGACGGACGATAGCCCTTCGTTTGATTACGGCTGTTTATGTGATGTTTTCATCCCCTGGCCTGCTGGTTCTATCGTGTGGGGAGCAGTGTCTTATTTGGGTAATGAGAATAGCATGCTGGCAATACATCCAAAAATATAAATACTTTGCTGTGTGTTAAAATAATGAGCGTGATGTGTTGTGAACAGACTCTTGTTACTTAACAGTAATTGCTCATTTAACATTAACGCATTGTACATAATCACTGTTAAACCAATACTACTGTCTGCTGAATTACATTATACAACACGTTTACCAACAAATTATTGTTATCCTAATTTTGTAGAATGTAAAAATAAAGCTGTAAATTACCCTTCACAAAAAGGTTGTGTTCCGATGACACAATGTGTTTTTTAACACCATTTTATTGTGTGCTTGGTTACTAAGCAAAATAATACAACGGTTTAAGTTGTTTTCATGACTAATCCTCCACAACAGATGTCACAGGTAAACAGAAACATATGCATGTGGCCTCTTCGCTTTGTTCAGGAGGATGACAGCGGTACACCTTGTTATAAACCAGGCCAGGTCAGGGCATCACAGTTGGCTCATATACTCCTTGCATGCATCAGCCCTAACGCAGGTTGCTATCTGACACACAGCTGCAAGCTCGTGCAGGCACACACACTTTAGGGTGTGAGGTTTCAGAAGTGTAGGTCTATGCTTAACCTTTGATCTCATAACTATGGTTACAGGGTAATTTATACAGTAAGTATGCGCAAGTACTGTGTGTGCCCAAACACAAATAAACACACTTCCCTTTATACAAACTTTGATTTATTAGGATAGCTTGTCATGGCTTGAGCCCGTCGCAAGTGTTTCTGGGACTGTTTCTCCGCTATGCTTTGCATAGGCTACTGCTTGCGGACTGGCGGGGGATTTGATCTGTCCTGCCCGCCAGAACTCTCTATAAAAGTCATGATTACCGTAGCTCTGGATTTATTGTGCAGTATTAACATGATATTATGCATGTTGTAGGGCAGTAGACGTATAATCACAAATATATTAACATTTTATTAATTTAATAATATAACTATTCAGGCGGGAAACAAAGTTATATTGTAACTAGGACATTGAACAACTGATCAAAGAAATGGTGGGTGTGGAAGTGGGGCTGAGAAACATTATTGTATGTAAAATTGCATCAGAAACGCAAGGCGAGCCATAAAAAATAGAAAATAGAAATAGAAAAAAAGTGCTGGCTCCACCTCAACTCAGCGAGCAACGTCGCTTTCAGTGTGCAAAGACTCGTTGAATACCATGGGAGCGGATCCAACGCAGAACCACTATGTGTCAGCTCCGCTACAGCTACATGCATATTTTTTACATATTTATATTTCTCCAAAAGCAGCTTATTTTTATTTATACAACATATACTTTATCATGGTCAGTGATTAAATGTAATTATTTGGCCTGTTCATAAAAAGGCTAATCTTTTAGAATAGATGGAATTCCCTTTTAACAGAAATGTTTTTCAGAAACAGACATTCATAAACCGTGCATGTTTCACTCTTTCTACTAAACCCTTCTATTTGACCCCATGTGCTCTAACACACGCTCTCTTTAGCTTCTAACTTTAATGAAACACTCCAAAACTGCGACCTGTGACCTCTCGCATTTAACGCACAGCTGGTGGTGTTCACCAGTTTGAGAGAAATGGGTAGACTGAGGTGGATGATGGAATCACAGATGCAACATTTACAATAAGTCATGTCATGACAGAAACAGTTGCGCAATCTGCAAGGGCGGGGCCATATGTAAGATCCAGACAGAAAAAGACTGCATGATATGGCAGTAGGCTGTGCCAAACGCCATGCTATGAGCTAGCTACTAGCAGGAGGTGAGATGGATCACACAGTATCCCTGATCTCTGTTCAAAAGCACCTCCTATTCTCAGCTTCTCGCAAATGCGCTTTCTCACACTCCAGTCATTAAAAAGATATCCATCCTCAGAATGAGACAGAGAAGGATGCCAGACAAACATGGATAAACGGTGTTGTCTGAAAGTTTCACAACGTGGTTACTAAATCAATGCACACACAGAAACCGAATATGGTGCAGACGCACACAGAATCACACACTCAAACACAAATATACATGTACAAATGTATATATAAATGTATAAACATGCATTGCAGTTAAAAATGCATAATTTACATGTATTCTAACTGAGACGTTGTATAAATACAGTACATAAAAGAAAGGTTTTTCTACATTTGCATCACCATATAAACAGTGAAGAGTGTATGCAATGTGCTTGGCGTGTATAGGTGAACTTGTCAACCTTTTGTAACGAGGGTTACGGAAATAAAACACAAAACACTGCCTCTCATTAGCTTCTGTCATAACACATGACACAGACATTCCTATCAGAAGCCAATGAACAGTGGAGGGACTTGGTGTTATGGTTATGACTCCACCAAAGCCAGCAGTTTGTGAAGATGATGGAGGACTTCAGAGGGGTCTAAAACCAGTCCTGCTGCAGAAGGAACTTGCTTGGGGTTGTTTTGTCCTTAAAGAGCTCCCTGTTTGCAATAAAACACCAGGAGCAGCTCCATGATGGGTTACCTGCTAAGGACTGTTCTGTGATTGGGTGGCAGCGTTCCTGCTTACTGGTTGGTCTGGTGTGTTCCTGTCAGTCTGTATGACAACACAAAAACCACACCACAGCTCCATCTTTCCATTCAAGTGGTTCACAGACCACTCAGTTACTTTGTTTATTTAATCCTTTTGTTTGTGTTTTTCATCAGCAATTCAAGTTGCAGATCACAAATGTGCGTTTCGTGCCATAAAGCCACACACAGTTTGTTTTGTCTCAATCTGTTCATATACCAGAGGGAAAGTGAGAGTGGTGCTTAGCAATAGTGCCAAGAGTCATGTGAGCGCCATGGGGGTGTGTGTGTGTGTGTGTGTACGTATGCGCGTGCATGTGTGTGTGTGTGTGTGTGTGTGTGTGTGCACGTACCTCACATGTATATTTGAGATAATACTCTTTAGATAATACACTTCCTTGCTGGCTAGCTGTAATGTGTGGCATTAAGTTGGAATCCTCCTTTGTCAAAAAGAATGTTACCAGCTGAACTGTTGTAAAACCCTGGACTCTATGCGTAATATTACTGCTGCTGAACTGAAGTGTTGAACTGAAGCAGTCCTGAACGTTTTCGTTTTTCTTTTCTGTGGATGGTAAGTGCATCAATATTGTCATCTATGACTTCCATTGTTTCTCAAACAAATACATGACTGTATACTGCAATTATAAACATGTAATGCAGATTCTAATGTGAGATTAGCTGTTGGTGGTACTTTTTCTAAACCCACCCCCATTTGCAGGATCATATTGTAAGAGTTTGGATATTTATATAAAAAGTGTCAAATCTATCTTTAATTTGAGAATTAGTCTACACGCTAGACAGCTTTGTAGACATGTTGATTGTGGGATATACTAACGGTACAAGTGAATGGAAGATTAATAAAACATTGAGTTTAAATGTTAAACATTGGAGGAAACATTTACATGTATTTTAGTTGGAAGAAATGTCAGTAAAGCTTGCACTAATTTCATATACACTAATAAAGACAAGGTAATCAGCTTTAATAATGGCATACACATCTGTCAAACCCCAGAACAACTCTAAATACACTGCCCATTGCATTTTTATGTCCTTCTTCCCCACCACCGCACGCCTTCTCCAGGTTCATTAAGCGCCCCATTAACCCCAGCACAAGCCGTGCCGACTCTTTTCATGTTTATAGGCTTGCTGTGTTTGAGCCTCATGCATGTTATTAATGCCACACCCTGCTGTTGCAGTATCCATGCACCGTTGTGATTTCACGACAATGTGGCATTTTATTATGCATGCTATTTTATTTATATGGTATAGCTTAATACGCATGCTGCTCGGAGTGATTAAATATTGTGTTTCTTTAGCTTCCCGACATGGAGTGAACGCAACAAGAATCCCTGCTGGACAGAGAGAAAGAGAGAGCGAGAGAGAGAGAGAAAGAGAGAGAGACAGATGGAAAGACAACGTGATAGTGAAGGATAATAAACAGAATGAGATGACATACTGTAAGTAGACATAAGACAGAAAGAGAAAATAATTTTGAGACAGAAGTCCAATTTAGAACTAAGCTGGAGAAAATGTGTAGCCTTATCTCACATGTTTGCATAAGATGTGTAAATAAGCTTTGACAGACACATTTTGGTGATGTTTACATGCTGTTGTTTCTTTGTACCGCATCATCTAATTGTGGTATGTTAAGTATGCACAGAAAAATATATGAAGTTCATTCAGATTGTGGTCTGCACATGTCAGTTATTCTGGAGAAAGTTTGTTGGTATTTGAACTCAATCAAAACAAAAACACATCTCCCTTCAATACCATAGGGTGCTCTCTCAGGCGCTCCACCCCACATTGGAAACGCA
Source organism: Typhlichthys subterraneus (assembly GCA_027564835.1). Taxonomy (NCBI): domain Eukaryota; kingdom Metazoa; phylum Chordata; class Actinopteri; order Percopsiformes; family Amblyopsidae; genus Typhlichthys; species Typhlichthys subterraneus. The sequence continues at coordinate 6,955 of JAODUH010040324.1, read as the reverse complement.
CACAGAGAATGGTAAGCTAGCAGACTGCAAGTTGATGTTTGGTGAATTTAACATATAACCTTGTAAGCTTGACAGGGATACCCAGACAGACACTCTATCTATATATTATCATTGGCTGTAAGCATAAGCATAATAAGTCAATATAAATTACATATAGACTAGTTAGTACAAGTCTATATGTAATTTTTATTTACTTATTTTTAACAGTAAACATAGCCGTCTTATTTAACAGATATACAATACCTGCACAAAGTCAGACTTGTGTCGTTTATTTTCCCAAATAAATCCTGTATAAGTTTAAAGTTGGTCGTCGTGCATGTCAATCAAAATACCTCTCATGTCAAGTAGGCGGATCTTGACGCAGTCAGCCAGCGCTGTGTCCCAGACTTTATGCAAGTAAAGGCTGGCTCTGCGAGACTAGGACACTGGCAGGTTTAAAAACGTCTCTGTATGTGGTGCTGACAACCGCATTGTTGTCTTGTTGTAACTCATAACTGTGGAAGCAACAGACTGGGCTTTAAAACCCACTATACGATGAAATAAAACCATGTAAGATATTCTCCACGGTGAAGGCTTTATGTGTGTTTAAAGGTACTGTACGCTCTTCAATTATGTTGTAGTGCAACCAGATGGCTGCATTTACGCTCTGTGAAGTATAGGTCAGGCCACTCAGGTGAAGGAGGGGCGTGGGCACTGTGAGTTTCAAACCAAAGCAGCAAAATATGCTGTTTTACAATTGGGTAATTGTTAGTGATTTCCCATGCCAGCGCTCAAACTCAATGACCCTGCCCCTAGACGTTTCTGTGTAAGTCTAATTACAGACTGAATTTAAGGGGTATCTCTTTAAGGCAGTGGTCCTAAACCCTTGTCCTTGGGATGTGCTGTCCTGCATGTTGACCTGATTCAAATGAATGGGTCGTTATCAGAGACTGATAGTGTGTTGGAGCAGGGGGACATCTAAAACAACACAGTAGCTCTCCAGGACCACAGGGCTGAGGACCACTGCTTTAAGGACACAAGCAACAAAACAGCAGCATTTGTAATCGTGGTGCTGGTGTTCTGGCTCAGAGCAAACAAGTCATTGTCACGTGAGATGACGGTGAAGAACAGCAAGAAGATGTCAGTACAGACACATGGACTAAATGCAGGCACGAGGCAGATTACGGAACAATATGTAACAATGTGGTATTGACACATCACACATCTGTGAACAACAAGCAAAAGGACAATACAACTAAATGTATATATACATTGTAGTAGTGGTGGCCTGATGTTCTTGGAGGGTTGACCCAGAATTACCCAGAATAAGGGCTGTGCCATATCGTATCATCCATGATATACCGGTACAATTCCTCCCCTTATAAGAATTTGTCATATTGTGATATTGACAATATAGTTTGGTGGTTCTGAACCTGATCCTGTGGACCCACTGTCCTGCATGTTGTAGATGTCTCCCTGCTCCAGCACGCCTGGCTCTAATGAATAGGTCGTTATCAGGCTTCTGTAGAGATTGAATGGCACATTCATTTGAATCAAGAGCAGATATATTGATAAATATAGACGACATGTTTGCATATGCGGGTTGCAACATGGGCATTTTACAGATCGGAAAAAGTGGAGAGAGCCACTACATATGGGGTTTGAATGGAGAGCAGTGAAGCTGGATTGGGGACATTGTTGGGCATCTTGTTGACTGTGAAAGCATCAGACTCTGTTTGGTGACTTAAAGCAACAGAAGAAACATGGTGCTCGTCTGGTACAGTGTGCAATCCCAAAATGTGTTTGGCTCACTTTTACCGGTGAATGGTACTGTTTTTATATTGTCTATTAAATCATTACTGCAGTAAATGCCTTTAAAAATTCTGATAGTTTTAAGTCTAGATCGCCCATCCCTACCCAGAAGGCCATGCGGATTTAGCTGTAGGATTTTATCATTTATTAATGTATGCTGCTGGTGTTAGTTGTCTTTTAACTTGTTAATCTTTGAATCCATAAAAATATGTAAAGTGAAGTTTTGATGCACATGCATCAGTAATGAAACGAGTTGATTCCAGCCTGATCTTTGAGTGCACCAACGTTCCTTGCTTTAGTATTAAATACTTTAGTTTTATTTATTACTTTATAATAACTTTATTGACATTGTTACTGTGTACGTATGTACCTGAGGATGCATGTAGTGTGTGGTTTCACTCATCAGTCTGATGTTAGGGTTACTTCAGTATATACAGTAGGCGACATACCAAAGGTCCTACAGTGTTCTGGAAAATAAACACCTGCAGACCATTAGCTAGCCAAAGAAAAGAGCTTCTCCCAAGTTAATTTCTCTCCACGTTTCAATATCATAATCAAATAATATGTTTTTAAAGGTGAGACAGGGATTCTGGAGAAATATTGTTGATATTTGGATTACATTGGGCACACATTGCCAAGGCTAGGATAGTGTTGTGTGGTGCTGTCTGTACCGCTTTGTTTTTTATTCACAATGACAGAGCCAGAAGCTTTCTGTCAGCGTGCACTAAGAATCGCTGACTCCACAGTTACATGGAAATCCATTTTCCTTCAGATCTGTCCGGTCTGGCTTTAGTCATGATCTTCTTTTGAAGCTCAAGCTGTGACAGACAGCCATTGATAATTACTGATATAACCGCTAGCTTTGATTGTCAATTGCATTGGTAAGCCCAGTCCTATGGTCTGGGGGAGTCTAATTGATTGACTGGGTAATAAATGGTGTTTGACAACCGGGTGCGGACATGATATATGACTATACACTGTGTCTGTCCAAGCTCAAATCCCATCTGACGCCCCTGCTTATGATATATGACTATACACTGTGACTGTCCAAGCTCAAATCCCATCTGACGCCCCTGCTTAGAGTGGCTTTAGACACCAGGGTCAAGCAAACAAACCAGGCAACTTTTACAGCCAACCACATACCTCTACACATACACAGGCATGCGCAAAACAAACACACCCAAGCACAGATAAACAAGTCAGATATACACATAATCAAACTGTCAAAGACAATCCAATGGTGGGTTAGCTATAACCAAACCAATGCAATTAAGTATGTGACTTAAGTGTAATTTTTCTTTCGATGTGAGAAAATGCACGCTTTCCCTATAAATTGGTCACAGGGTACTGTAAAAATTAAATGACTGTAAACACAACATTCATCTTTTAGATGAGCGATGACAGCTGGCAGCGTTTTTGTGTGGGTGGGGTTTACATTTTTTCTTGATTTGCATTATGAACATTACGACAGTTACACAAGAGGTTGCTGTCCACTGTCTCTACTGACTCAGAACCGCTGTGCTTATTTTAGAAAACTCTTCCTGCCTTACGGCCACTAAGGCCCGGAGTGTTTTTACACAAGAGCCTCTGCACTGTGATACATGAGCAGATACGGTGAGAAGCTAAGACAGTGATCCATAACAGCTGCTCCAGCATTACATGGGATCACTCTATTCCCCTGACAGTGGATCACATCAGAGGATCACATTCTCTATCAAGGCCTATTAGAGCCTTAATACACAGATATAAACAAATGGACTGCAATGTCCTACAATGACCTATGACACTTTGGTATCAAAACAACTTTTATAATCAGCATCTTAATAAATAATAATTAACTTTATATAGCATTTTTAAAAACATAGTTACAAAGTGCTGCACAGACCAAATAAAATACTGCATACAGTAATAAAACAATAGAAACAGTATAAAACAAAATTACACTGTACAATAAACGGTAAATAAAACATACACAAGTAAAATAATAGTTGTCAAATCTATATATACAATTAAATTATCTATATAAGGCCTTCTTTTAATGTTTTTACTTTTACTTTTTTTTTGCATTTGTCACCATATGGATAGTCTCAGCCTCCTTCGTCCATTAGTGCTATCACAACTTTGTGCTGAACATCTGATACATATACCCTTGTAAGCTCCACTGACTTTAAGTCACGAAGTAAGGAAGTTGATTTTCATTGGCTGTTAGCATTGTCACTCATTCACAAAGTATGTATCCGTAATTTTGGTGTGACACTAGTGTTGTGCTTTATTTACTCATTTAAGTTGTTACGTTTATTTTAAGCATCAACCATAGCCTATTTATCTAACATATCTACAAGACCTGCAAACAGCCAGTAATTTCATTAAGATTCCTAATGAGTTTAACATCTAACTTGATTGTTACATGGTTGGTCATTGTGCATGTCAATCAAAATACCTCTCCTGTCAAATAGGCGGATCTTGACACAATTAAACAGCACTGTGTCCCAGATTCTACGTAAATAAAGGCTAGCTCTGCGAGACTACCATAGGGACAACAAGAGACATTATAGGTCGTAAGCCTCTTCATAGTTTGTATATGTATAAAATGTGTACTTTAATAAAACCTCCCAGAGTGGCTGACAACTGTAAGCAGCATCTATCTCACACCTCGAACCCAGGCTAACGGCCTGTGGCCACTTTTATTATTCTAACACCGCTTGTCAGCAAGACCCAGGAAGAGATACTTCAAAGAGAACAGAAGAGCTCTTCGTCTGGAGGCCACTGTGTGTGTGTGTGTGTGTGTGTGTGTGTGCGTGTGTGTGCGTGTGTGTGTGTGTGTGTGTGTGTGCGTGCGTGCCATCAGTCAGAAAGGAGAACATCCCAAAGCTTTCAGGCAGGGACAGAACTTCACCATTGCCTTACATGGTGAGTATAGAAACTATTCTCCTGAAACAGTTTTCATTTTAATTAATGAGTCACTAGTCAGATTCTTAGCTCTAGAATGCACAACATATTGAATACCTCAATAATGCACGACATGGGTCCAAATGGACCCATATTCATTTTCTATAGGATTTGATGCTTAAGTCTTTGTTCCTGTTTAAAAACCATTTCATTTACTCATGTGATATTCAAGATATTCATTAATTATCATGTTTTTCATCATCCCAAATCATCATATTTATTTTTACTTTCTAATGTTTTTATTACAAATAATTTTTTATGATCTATACCACATTTTGCCCATTGGTGTAACGCTGTGCAAGGCGAGGACCCAAACACACATCACGTAGGCAGAGCTTGAGAAGTAACAAAAAAATTTAAATAACCAAACTCGGGAACGCGAGGAAACAGTATATACATGATAGACAATAACCGACACCGGACTGGGGAAAACACTGGACCTATACAGTAGACAAGGCTAACAACAACGAGGGGCAGGTGACACACATCAGACATGATTACACAGACACAGGTGGAAGTAACTAGACACATGACACATGTAGTGATGAGACAACGAACACGGGACTGGCAGAACGTTACAATTGAGCGGTAATGGGGACATGGGGTGATTTGATGTATTAGAGTGGTTGTTTTTGTTGCTTTATCTTTCAAATGAATTACTTTATCTATTTACCTTTACATCTTTATCCAGATTTGCAGCACGGCTCAGTTTAGATTAACACAGGATTCTTATATGTCCAAATAACACACTGTCACAATGGATATAAACACATGGATATAACACTTGGATATAAACACACATCTAATGGCAAATGCACTAATTAAAATGACTTTCAATTATTACAAGATGTTATAAACATTTCTGTCCAATAAAAATAATTAGAAAAAATACTGTATCTCGAAGGTAAATACAAATTTATTTTATTTTATGGAAATGAACACGTATCCGTTTTCACCCATGTTGTCAGAATTGGGGTAAGAATACAAATACTTTTTTTTTATTGAAAACCTAAGAAAGTAAAAACAAATATGATTATAAAAACAACACGTTCTCATTCCCAACTTGACAAAAATTGCAGCTTGGTCAATGGCCTTTCTCGTCAATTTTCGAAGCGTTAGAAAGCCTTTGGCGTCATAGGATGAAGACTTTGCATGCAATCTCAGCGCTGGTATTAGCTCCTAACTACTTGAAATCATAGGCTACACATAACTTTTACCGAAATATAACTGAAACTATTTAATTTTATGATTTCAGGTGAGTGACGGGACAATGGAGCAGGAGATTGGCCTGATGATAAGCTGAACTAAATATACTGGTCCCTAATATAGCAAGGTAGTACTGTTATTTCACTTACAGTACCATGTTAATATAGATTGTTCAGCGTGGTGCAAATGTTTACATACGTTGTAATGTTAGATAAATGGATGGACACACATCATACAGAATCTTGGCTAAGGAGAACATTTGATGGAAAGCGTGTGGCGCGGGTACTGGTTGTAGGTGACAGACAAAAACACATGCCTTTTGTGTGTGCGTATGTTGGTGCATAGGACAGGCACATTTATAATTTGTGTTTGCAAACTGTGGTTATTTATAGCTGAGTCTAATGTTGTACGGTTGCATCCCTAGAGATCCCCAATTATGATGGAATTTAGAAAGCAAAATGTAAACCAAAACAGTCTAAAACCGGAGCTAAGAATACCCTGACCTTAAACATAATCCATTCTCCCTCTATTAATGTTCTGTAGTCCCATCATTGGAAGACAGGGTGAAGAATCAGTAATCCACAATCTCTCTCCCCCTCGCACGGACACACACGGGCAACCACACACACACACTTTCCAAGAATGCTTTTAGAGACCGAAGACCAGACAATGTGTGTAGGCAGATGTCTCTGCTGTAATAGTGGAAACTATCATAAACTATGGCTTTAGCACCATGGGATCACAGGACCGGTGTATCTCAAGAAACTGCCCAGACATAAATAACGGTGCAATTCCCATCCAGCAAATGAAGGATTAGAAACAACACATTGAACAAGTGGTCATCTATTGAATCCTCATAAAGTGCTATGTGCTTTGCATTAAGCTGCAATAAAATAGACATTGTTAAGTGGTATATATGTGTTTATTGTTGATTGTGGCATCACCAAGGGGTTGTTAGAAAAGACTACGCCACTCTGGGAATTTCACCCAGAGAAATATAAATGTCCAA
>JAODUH010040314.1:7686-20748 GCA_027564835.1 Typhlichthys subterraneus | reverse complement strand
GTAGTTCTCGGAAGAGGGGGGTTACATGGGAGAACTTGGGCTGGTTGAATACCAGGCGAGCTGCAGCATTTTGAACTTAGAAACAGAAAGCAGGCATACCAGCGATTGACCAATCTCCCTCAAGCAATAACGTTCATACCATATGCCCGTAATATGAATTAATGTCGGACATGTGAATAATGGCCTTCAATTATTATTGTACAATACTGAAACCAAATATGTTTGGACTATGTTCCAGTGTCTGCCAGTTGCTAAGCAACCACTTTACTTAGATTGTTGTCCCATTTATGATTTGCTATGGATCTGTTTGAGTGAACTGTAGGCTGATCTTGGCAAATGACTGGCATGGTTGCTTAATTAAGTAGTAGCCTACAGTAGCAGCAATGAATGTGTTGACTAAATGCAGCATAACAGACACTTGCATCGCACAGCAATGGCTTTAGACAAGTAGTGTTTACACATTTAGGGGTACGCTGTGATAACAACCAGTAAGCTCGAGCTGGATAACTATTCCAAAGCTCCTCCTACTCATTTTAAAGGCCTCAGCATAGTTTCTCCAAGGCCTGCCAGTGTTATTAGCTTCTCTGATAATAAACAAAGAAACATCACATACAATTTTAAAAATTACATACTGTAGATAAGATAGATAAGATATACTTTATTAATCCCCTAGGGGAAATTATGCCGATTAGAGTATGTGAGCAGAGCTGAGCGGTTGAAAATCCCGCAAAATCTCCGCTCCACTGCTCCATCGCTCGAGTCCACTCCGCTAAAAACCGAAGAGATATAATTACACATATTAAAACTACCATACATAACACGCTATGATCACACAGCTACAATGGGATGAGCATGTCGTGACCTCGTTACCGGCTGTAGATCGGAGTGGTAGCCTGATTGAGCGATAGATGCTCGCCCGCTCAAATTACACTCCTCGCTCAAGTCAAATTAGTTTCGCTCCACTCCGCTTACATACCACGGTTATTAATAATAATAATAATACTACACTTGATATATATTTTATTTATAATTAAGCTGATATGGGGTGGGGTAGGTGGGACGTCATGAGAACATGCTCTATTTGGAAAATGTATTTCCCTGAAAACCTTCCTGGAATCCTCTTTCCGTGAAAGCGCACCTACGGTAGAAGATTCCCATCCAGTGTCTCTGAGGTGTAATGTGTGTTCCCTGGTTCTGAAGAGAAAACAGAGGCTGGCAGCACGGGGATGAGCAAAGTACAGGTCTATAAATAGCCTCTCAGCGAGCTGTACGATCAGGTCCCACACTCATTTTCACCACCTTTGCTGACATCACACAATGGCCTAGCCTACTAGCCGTGTCAGCCATTATGCCACCTTCATGTGCTTGTAGGTGGTTCCTACCTCTCACCCAAACCAGTCTCACGGTGACGTCGGAATATGTCATGTTTAAGTGCTTTGTTGTCGGTGCAAAATGTAAAGAACAATGTTTATTCTCTGTTGGTGGTGCTGTTACAGGTGCAATAAATTATAAATAATCAATAAATTATATTGTGGAAAAGTTAAGTAATTTCAATAATTCAATTGACAAAGTGAAAATTTTTTATATAAACCATTTTCACTTTGTCAATTTGTGTGTAATTAATATATAAAGATTAATTACACACAAAGTGAAATGGTCCGAGGTTCAAGCCTGCATGTTTTATATTGAGGATTACAAGGAAACCTTCCATTAAAAACCCCCATGGGGAAAAAGGGGAAGTAACCTTGAGAAGGGGTCAGAGGGAGGAATCCCCTTTCAGGACAGCTATGATAAGGTCAACAAGATTTGGGGATGATCTGGGGAGCTGTGTCATCTCCTGGTGGTGGCCCACTGGGTTTCATCACCTCAGGCGTAGTCCTTCATTGCTCCCTTCTGCTGACAAGCAAGAACAACCTTGTTTCACTGGTCTAATGTATTTTTCTACTATTCTGAGATACTGAATTTGAGGTTTTCATGAGCTGTAAGATGTAATCATCAAGATTAACTCTGTACTCATGTACTCAGCGTTATAAGGTTAAGATCAAGGCTCAAAATGATTTCCTCTTCTCTTCCATGTTGAGAGGTCAAGGTCACCCAAATTCTGTTAATTTCCCCCCACTTCCAAGTCTGAAACTCGTATTTACCCATAATCCCGATACCACGTGAAGGCAGCGTTAGTAGACGGCACTAGTCGACGGTCATGCAGACCGGACCAGAAGAGAGCGACGACCCATGACCTTCTCCCCTGTGTGTGTACGCAGTGTGGAGGAACAAGGGTAGATCATTTATCCGCTGGTTGTTTTGGCTTCCAGCTCTCCTGCACCTGCACCAGCTGTTGCATGTGCCGCTTATGTTTCCAAACAAGCTGGCTCCATTAATCGGGTGAATGGACCTTTGCGTTTACCTTCAATCCCTGCTAATTCACTAGGCTCTGTGAGCATACTGTAAGAAGCAACCAACAGTTTAGCGACTGTATCGGGTGGAGATAAATCTCTAGTTCCATTTCAATTTACTTAAATCTTTGATGTGTTACTTAAATCTATGCAGTTTCTCACTTTAAGCTACACTCCTTGACTTGTGTCCAGAACTGCCCTTGCAGATAAAGTGACGTGAACAAAAATGTGTCCGTTTTGACTTCTCTATTTCTCCCTCTACATAGCTTAAAGGCTAACAGCATGCTCTACACATACAGTCACACACCATTTTCATCTACAGCAATATTCTTCCATTCAATTCTAAATGATAAATACATTTGAATTGACTTCCTGGCAACAAGTTGGTGCTATTTATGTCTGAAATGATAAGTGATATGTTGTGCAATACATAGTTTTGACAGAAAGGTGGGAGGTAGTTGTTATGTGTATAGTACACACAATATACACGGGTGGTACTTCTTGGAATATAACAGATGAAGTAACACAATGTTTTCCAGGAACATAACACTCCAAAGCAGATGTAGCATGCATGATAAGTCACGTGTAATTGTTGGGGAGTGTCTACATTTAATTTACAGACAGATCTATTGTAGATTTGGCCATGTTAAGTTTGGTCTTGAATGAGGATCATAAAAAGTACAGCTTGCTTAAAGATATAGAAAATAAGACTCAAAATCAGCGGGAAATTCAAAAGTAAAACCCAGACTGAATAGTAACCGCGCACACACAAATATTTGACTACATCTACATGACATGCAAATTAATTTGAAAAACAACAGTCATGCCAGTGAAAAAGCCACCACATTAACATGTCACGCGTCAGAATGTGACAGCACATTTACGCTATTCTAAATAGAAATGGATGGTGCGAAACATTCACAAAACATTCTATATAGCTCAGAACTGATGAATGGTGAATACAATCAGCGTCAGGCTGCTAACCAAATAACAAACAGGAACAGACGCAGAGGTTTCATTCAGCTATGCTGCTCGGTTGCCAAGGCAACAGGCTCCTTGACGTCACCATCCCATCCCCAACCAACAGGTCCAAAACAATAATGTGGCTAGGCTCTAGTCTACCCTGTGGTCAAACTGAATATGGCACTATGTTTTTACCATCTGGGTAATAGAGAAGCGTTTACATGAACACCTCTATAACTAAAGCATATGAAAAATAATACAAGAGGATTTTATATATTTACAGCAGGAATAGCCAGTATAGCTGACGCCATGAACAAAGAATAGACATACTGTCATTTATTTTCCTAATCAATCCACGATCAAAACAGAACTGTGACTGAACACTGGCCTCTCTTCTAGTATGTTCCACAGCAGTGGTCTAGAAGGTTTCGAGTGGGTTTAAAGGGAGGTGAACACACTACTCATCATACTGGTCATGTAATAACAGGGGCGGATCACAGAGCCTGATCATCCCAACATGCAGGCTGCAATGATCATCCCTCAGACCGTGACGTCATTCGGGACGCAAACAAGCTCCCTTGAGACTTTTGAGGGGGGAGGGTGTGATGATCTTTTTGTGTCTGAATATATAGGGCTGTGCAATTAATCATTCAACTTTTAATTGTAAATTCAGCTTCTGGCGATTACTAAAACAATTTACTCAAGAAAAAGTGATCGTTTTTAACATTATGTTTTGCAAGTAAACTCTTATTTTGTCTTTTGAATGACAACGCATGGCATCTTCACCCCTCCCAGGGTGAAAAGTGAGATATCAATGAGTAAAGTATCAAGGGAAATTGAAGGTGTTTTCACCATTGATTTGTATCACTGTTTCATTGCTGGTTTTTTTAAGTGCAGTAACTGTAACAATTAAAATAAACCAGTAATCTTGTTAAGTTATCGTCATTTCAGTATTGACCAAAACTATAAATCGAGCAGCCCTACTCTATATTGAAATCAGCACATTGATGCACAGTGTTGTTGTTTGGGTTTGTGACTCAAACAACAACACTGTACTTGCCCAGGAGCCAAGAGGCACGCACTGCTCTCTACTCCTCCCTCTCTACACACGCAGGCTTGCACCGTTCCGCTTGCCCTCCCTTCACTGCCAGAAGCAGGCGTGCGATTGGCCGAGGATCACAAGGCAGGAGAATGTATGGAGTGCGCGCACGCATCCACGGCGCTCACGAAACACCACCAGGGAGGGCCTCGTCACAAGACAGACTACACACATGGCATGCTGTATTACCACATGGTATGCTGGCTGCTCATTGGCCGAAAAGGGAAAGCTACAAATTGATAATTATTAGGTTGGCGGAAAAAACAATCGGCTGCTCTTTACCCTCTCTGGATAATACCGCCACGTCACAATGTCTCTCCAGAACAGACAAGATTGTCCATGACTACCTCCACCCTGGACATCATCTGCTCAGCCTGCTTCCCTCCAAAAGAAGGTACAGGAGCATTAAAAGCAGAAAGAGAGTTTTTTCCCATGGGCTGTCAGAACCCTCAACGCCCATATGAGCCGGTAACATGTAAATAACCTCCACATGAGCCAGTATTATTACGTTGTTGTGTATACGTGTGTGTGTGTGTGTATATATATATATCTTTTATTTTCTATATACCTAATATAGTAATGCGGATGGAGACATTCTTAAACTGTATTTTATTTGTTGCTTGTATGTCCTTGTAAATGCACCTTATGTTGGAAAACCTACAATTTTGTTGTATGGATCTCTAAACAATGACAATAAAGGATTATCTTATACAATATGTTTGTGTGTTTGAGTGAGGGAGCTTTTTTTAAAAGCAATCAATCAATCTATTCTACCCCTCTACTGAACCTTTATTGGGGTTATCCAGGGTATGCTAGTAGAGTACACTTTGACAATTTTAACCATGAAATTATTCATTCTGGTTCACCTTCAAATGAACATTTTCTGATATCCAATATGCCTACTGAAATCCTCTCAAGTCTCAAGGCTCTCGTCCAACATCATAGCCTATTGACAGTACATTCAGAAAACTACAATTAGGCTAAATGTTCAGGATAGTCTTTGTAAACCAACCCGATTTAATAATGGCATAATTATGGAAATATAGAAAATCATCCCGGGGGTCCCTATTTCTGGGTTGGAAAAGCAGGATCTCCTGATTAAACAGGAGGCATCCCATCCCTGTGAGAAGACACACATGCGACGGTCAGCAGGTGTGTGGTTCCAAACATCAAATAGTAATCTGAGGCTGGGAATGAGGTTATCGGGTCGCTTATTACCCAGTCACACAGAGTGCACCTTCAAACCCACACAACAAGGGTGCACACCGCCAGGCGACATGGCAACACTTGTTGCATCATCAGAAAGAGAGAAAAAACCCCCCTTAGCCAGCAGAGAGTTAGACCTAGAAAACCAGTGTCTTTATTTTATTTGATGACTCAGAACGCTAGTGCATGGGACGCAGAATCATCTGTAACAACAGTCTCCAGCAAAGTATGCAGAGGAAGAGAACGTGACTCTCTTCACTCATATTATAGTAAATATGCTAATATACAGAGGAACATAGGCTATAATAACTTTAATGGGTTGTTCTCTACACATCTCCGTTTTTAGGTTTGCGACAACTATAAATCCAGTTAAAAGATTATCGAGATAAAATAAGAAAAAAAAAAAAATAGCAGCAGTTCTCAATTATAAATAATGCTAAAAATGTCAAACTAGATCACTTTCTTCTCACAAAGACAAGCTCAATAGCATGGAGATAATGTGTAGGCTTCCATTTAGCATATTCTATTCTAGTTAAATGGGCGTCCACTACTGCACCATTTATTTCATATTCATATGACTGATCTTTGATACGGTTATATTTATTGCCAATTTATCAACAGTTATGTATCAGTTATGCATCAGGTGACGTTTGATTCATGGGAGATGGTGTGTATTAGTAGCCTGACATGCCAGAGGAATTGTTGTCACAAGTCCATCTGAGGACTTGAAACTGTTTGTGAATGGCTGTACTTTCAAAAAAATACTTGCCAGTTGATTATATGAACCATCTGGTCGTTTTCGCTGTCGGCACACCCTTAACCACGCCCGTATAGCTATAAACACGACGCTGATTGGAAAGTTCAGTTGCTACTCGCACACATTCAAAATGATTCCAAGGCTTTCTAGACTGATTTTCATGGCGAAATAAAACTGAAGCTCGCAACACCATGATTGACCCGTCTGCCAATGGGGCAAGACAATTTTACTAGACTAGAATTAGGATTCTTAAAACTAGCATAAAGGTCTAGCCACTGAAATATAGAATTTAGTATTTTATCAGACACTTTAATCCATAGCATACAATTATTAATTAGGTAACGGTGAAGAAGCTAATTTACAGTTAGGTCAATTCCAGGGATAGAACCTTCAGGCTGAGAGTCTAACAACCAGATCACTACTAGACTATGTTGCAATGTGATAGTCTGACAGCACACAACAATTAATACAAAGATGACTTAACACATTTTTAAATTGAGATCTTGTGTCTGAGAAGTCTCACTCTTAAAATAAGGAAAACTGTCTCCTCTGCTGGGATATTATGCAAGCCATCTTTGTAGCTTGTTATTAGTTCAATCCAGCTCAATATTAGCTGGAATGTCTTGATAAGACACACTAAAATTAGATGAATTTTCTAATCCAAAAAATGCTTGATGATCCTAGAAACTAGGAACAAGGTTTTTTTACTTTCTTGAAATCCTTTTTTTGCAGTGTGATGCTTCTTGGTAGGCACAGCCCTCTACCATTTAAACGTTTATCAGTGACTTTTCCACAAAGGAGAGTCATGGTACAGGTGGAGTCCGCAACTGTAAGAAAATACACTTTATTTTAATTTAATTGTTTTCTTAAATATTAATAATAACATTCACGGTCCGCTAGCTGCTTGTTGGTGAGTCCACACCGCCATGGGTCTGTAGATGCTATTGGGAACACAAATAAAGTGGTGCAGACCGCACCACACAACACTATCCCAGCATCGGTAATGCGTGACCTCCGTGAATGCATGTACAATTTGGAGGGCAGAGCTTCTGAGGGAGCACGCTATAGCAATGTACTGTATGAAGGGTGTCAGAAAATATCGATACACCCAAAAATCGCATTATTACGTTATTACGTTATTATTATTACGTTATTACGTTGCGCGATACTTATCCATTCTCTAAAACACTATCGATTGAAAAGCTTAATTTATTTCTAAAACCTCAATGTGAGGAAAGACGTTTGTTACCAGATTTATCTTAAAGCTCATTTACATTTCCAGTCCCTGAGCAGGTTTACATATTAAGTGTTAGTTATTTTTTGCAGCGGCGCCACACATTAGCATGCTATGACAGTTTACCACAAAGTAAAAATCGCAATATATTGCCCTGCTTACAGACAGTATAGCAATATATCGAATTATGGCCCCTGTATTGTGAAACCAGATGCCAGATTCTTACACAACCCTAGTCTCTAGAGTGCTCCTTCAAAAGGTTGTGCCACACATTGGAAACACATTGTGAAGGCTTTTGTTGTTGTGTGTGGTCTGCTCCACTATGTGTGTGTTCATATTTATGAAGCCAGGACTGTGTAGAAATAATAGGCTACCGAATAATATTTTCAGCACGCACTCTTGCTCAAGGATGCTTACAGGTAGGTCAACACCGGGGTTTGAACCCACGGCCTTTCGGCCGGAAGCCCAACACCCAGACCACTAGACCATCTAGTCCCCACAACTGTTTAGATAGCATCATCTAGCACTACGACCACTTTCAAACATGCTTGACTTCAACGTCATCTCATTAACCCACCCTTAATTGGTCCAGCAGGGTGGCTGTGAAAACGCTAATGTGAACAGACTACAATCACCAATCACATGGTGTGTTCAATGAGCTGAACGTTCAATTAAACTAACCTTGTCACTAAACAACACGTTTCCTCGAAAACGTTTGAAACATTTTTGTGAGATCGTCTGTCCCCCTCGGGATATCCCGATCTCCCAGGCAGAGAGCGCCAGCTCTGCAAGGCAAGTCAAAACCCAAGGGTTCTAGCCTGCGTCGCCAGAGCGTCCTATGAGGTATCGGAGAATGAGAATCATCTTCACTGCACAGCTACCTGCTGGCCACCGTTACACTTAAACTACTTTTGACGCAAACATTATGTACATATCCTTCTATTGGAACAATGCTATGCGCCGACAGTTCTGAAGCCACGCTGGTTCTACCATCATCTTGTGCAGGTAGGCTACTGCTGAAACACAACAATCCAAAACAGTAAAACAACAAACGATCGCTTTGTTGTCGTTATAGTCATGTGAAGGTTGACCCAACTCGCAGCCCATATGGACAGCCCAACTCCTCCCTGTTTTGTAACTGCTGTTACAAAACGTTTGCGTTCATTTAACGTGTAGCAAACGTTCCATCATCCTGAACGCAGTGAAAAAAAGATGAGAGCCATTAGCTCTCATCTAGTCGGGTGGGGCGAGGCCAGATATTTGGTGAATTTGACAAAAAGTATCTTACAATCGCTAAGCTATACCTTTGCTGGGGAGTAGAGATACATGCAAACCACTGACACCAACAGGTGTGAAATGGGCAAGCACTCAAGAGTTTCAATCACAGGGCACAAATCGTGGAGTCAACCTTTAATATGGAGCTGTATGTATGACTCAGGGTCACTCAGCAGTAGCCTACTGTTAATTCTCCCAGGCATAATCTTTGTTATCAAACATAATATGCAAATAGTGAGAATGATTATATAACATTTAACACATAGGCTATCTACAACCATGGTTGTCGATATCCAGATCAGGTACCAATGTAAGGAAATATATAGGCCTACTGAGTTTCAGTCTTTTTCTGCACTTTCGCTGTCGCAACAGTGAGTGTACGATAACAAGTAAAGGCCAACAAACATTGCTATAATTCGTAAATGAGCCTACTGTCTCTCTTTACACTAGAAAGTTATATTCATAGCCTCATTGCGAACTCACTTACCTGGCATCAGATCCACTCGAAAATAACCATGAGATTGTTATGTTGGTTGGTACCGAGTAAAATACCAGTAAAGATATTTCGGATGATAACAGAATAAACAGCTATAGTCCCGTTGATACTTCACTTCGCGTCATGAGTGAAAGGACACAGGAGACTGCCTTTCATTCTAGTCAATAGAATGGTGGCGAGGCAGGAAGGTAGAAAAGAATTGTGCAATTTCGTTTATTTTGCTCTTTTAAGTAGCCAATAGCGCCCTCTAGTGATTGTTTTGTTTAAGGCTAAATAAAGTAATTTCTAATTATATTGAGGCTACATTATTAAAAACGGTTGAGATGATGAGAGTTCGTCGTACGAGGAAAATAATTGTTATCCATGCGACATCATACGGAGCCCCGTAGAAAACAAACAATGTCAAGTCAAGTCAATTTTATTTATATAGCCCTTAATCACATTGCAGTCTCAAAGGGCTTTACAACCTACATTTCACATGGAAACAAACACCCCCTTAACCTGCTCCTCCCCCAATGTGTATAACTTCTGTTGTTTAGTATGAAGTGCAGTTACCTAGTAGGCATACAAATCTTGCATACTAGTCTGATGACTCACGATGACAATGTCAAACTAGACGTTTCAGAATAAAACTGAAACCAGGGCAAGGTGGAGGTATTCAGACAGAAAGTATAATTTTAAGTGATTTCAAAAGGTTCTTTAAAACCACATTTTAACAACAGTTGAATATGTAATAAATTAACGTACATAGCCGTGAGGTTCTAAATCTGAGTCCACTATATAAAGATCTTTTAATTTTCAACCTAATGAAATCTTTTAATAATTTGTTTCCACATTAAATTTCCTCAAAATGTAAACAAATTGGTGCATAGTCTGTGTTGACACCAACCAATGTGATTATACATCTTCAATCAACCTATGCAATTACTTGTAGACTACAAAATGTTAGTAAAAAATAAGATTATGTCTGAATGTCTGAAAATCAATGTTTTCAATGTCTGAAATCGACTTCTTAATAGATTGTCAACTAGCGTTGAAATGTCAAGTGAATATGAAGATGTTGTTGAGATTGGGATTAATAATGAAACATAGCTGGAACAAAAAAATGGTATGATATTCGCCGGCCTGAACATGGCAGCAGAGTGGCTCCTATAAGATATGGAAGGAGAGAAAATAGGAAAAGGGGTGAAGAACAGATAGGAATGAGGAGAAAATATGTAGAGAGAGATAGCGGACCTGAATGTAGTACGTTTGGTAGCAGCTTGGGGAAAGATGACAAAAATAAATGAAGTTTGAAATACTACTTTTAAATACACTTGTTAGAAGATTCCTCTCTCTCAAATACCAAGTAACAGTTTAGGGATTAGAATTAGTGAGTATATCAAGTGGTGCATCATTCAAGGGCATAGAGAAATTGTCTATAAAACATGTCTCCTTTATTGCTTACAGAATACACCTTTGTAGTAGCCAAGTCAATGTATATGACAACAAAGTTATTTATCTTTACACCAAGAATTCACCAGTCACAATGCAAAGTGTTTGATACTACACCGGGGCGAAAAACTAATTCAACCGGGATATCAAAGCATTGTATGGGTTAATTCCTAACATTGGCTGTGATGCAATCTACATCACATAGCACCTACACCTTAAGATAGTCACAAACCTGGGGCGTTTGTCTGTCTTTGGTTCTATGAGTCAAAATTATTTAGATTTTAAATGTGCAGTTCATTTGCAATACTGAGGTGGAAATTAAAGAACATTTCATCAACAGTTTCAGTTAAAATAAAACAAGGACTATTTTTCTATTTAACAAAAATTCAAATACATATTCACAACCCCCTTTGAAAATACTCCAATAAACAAACAAAAAAAACAACAGTGGAGGTAAAAGAAACATTTTATCAAAAAAAAACAACAGAATTTCACTGAACAACCAACTAGAACAAATACCAAGATTAAGCTTAAGAAACGACACAAAACTTTGTGGCGTCACAGCCAATAACACCGTCATGGTGCTAGCCGCTCGGTGTCGTGTTTACATCAACTCACCTTCAGAGCCATGTAGAAAAGAGTTGCATCAACACCGTTCACCCCAATAGACCGTTTTTTTTTTCACAGCAATGGTGGATCGTGAAACCTCAAAACTGTTCTCGGAAGTTAGCCGCAAATACTATACATTTACACTATAAATTATATTGTGAATGTAAATCGATGCATTTGTGGACTATTATTACCAAAAACAATTGCAGCTATGTATCTGTATAAATCGATTCAAAATTCCAACAAAGCACTTCCCTGAACGGTTTTGCATCTACATGAACCATGTGAACATTTCTAACCTCCATTAGAACCTCTCTCTTCTACATGGCTCTGTCCCCTCTATAGCTACCAAAAATATTATAACAACAATAATATTAATAATAAATCACTCGCATTAACACAACTTCAGGACAAAATAATAAAATGGAAATAGGGAAAAAAAAAACAAGAGATGAATTAAGGAAATGTCACGAACAGCATCTTACTCCAAAAATCTGCATTCGGCTTCCCCGTGAGCAGCCAGCCACTGACAAATTCCTGACACCCGCCCACGCCCTGCAACTTCCGATGCTCAGACCGATGTTGTGTAAAGAGAAGAGATGGGGGGGCTATAACATCATCTCAGAGTCCTGCCAACTGGCCATGCAGGAAGGAAGGTAGGTAGGTATTGGCGTCCGATGGGATTTGGGTTCAGTGGTGCCGTTGCCTGGGTCGTTGTCGCGTCACATGTCGTCGTCCTCGTCTTCATCCTGGGAGGAGCCAGCCTGATGGGCGGAGCCGGCGGACGCCGCCGCCTCCATCTGGGCCTGCTGTGCGGCCTGCTGCATCTGCAGCCACTCCTGCTGGGCAAGCTCCGCCTGCTGCTGCCGTGCCTGCAACACACACACACACAGTCATGCCTTTACTGGCCACTAGGGGGCAGCTCCGCCTGCTGCTGCCGTGCCTGCAACACACACACACACACGGTCATGCCTTTACTGGCCACTAGGGGGCAGCTCCGCCTGCTGCTGCCGCACCTGCAACACACACTCACACACCGTCATGCCTTTACTGGCCACTAGGGGGCAGCTCCACCTGCTGCTGCCGCACCTGCAACACACACTCACACACCGTCATGCCTTTACTGGCCACTAGGGGGCAGCTCTGCCTGCTGCTGCCACGTCTGCAACACACACACACACACACAGGGTCATGCCTTTACTGACCACTAGCGGGCAGCTCTGCCTGCTGCTGTCGCTGGGCCTACAACACACACACACACAGGGTCATGCCTTTACTGGCCACATGGGGGCAGCTCTGCCTGCTGCCGTCGCCGGACCTTCAACACACACACACACACACACAGGGTCATGCCTTTACTGGCCACTAGGGGGCAGCTCTGCCTGCTGCTGCCGCGCCTAGAGCAACACACATTTAGAAGAGGGGGTGGCGTGACTGTACTGGCCACCAGGGGCAGAGCGGTGATGAGATGGGCCTGCAACACAATGGGTCCCCGTGGCAACGCAAAGCAACACACAGACATGGTTAGAACCACACCCGTAGCTAAACTACTCCCTCAGTGTCGTAGTTTAGCTACGGATGTGGTTTAGGTGTCAC
>JAODUH010040303.1:0-16982 GCA_027564835.1 Typhlichthys subterraneus | reverse complement strand
TTAGCCGGCGGATCCCCCCCCCCCCCCCCGCCTGGAGTCCATCTTTCCCGCCTCGCCTCGTGTTTTTGAAACGCTTTTCACACAGAGTGCCATGGGAATACTTTGTAGAAGCAGGAAAAACACTACAAATATGAATTTAAAATAAAATGGTTTCGTTTTCTTCTTTCCCACCATATCCTCCATCAGACAGTTGTTAAACGTCCTATTTATAGCCTAGAACTTTGTTGCTCACATGAATTGTTGTCATAACGTTAATATATTTGTGATTGTACATTTACCGTCCTAGAAAATACAGTATAACGTGCATTATACTGTAGCATGTTAAAACTGCACGTTAACGCAGTTAAACGGTCATCATGACCAACTTGAATAGAGTGCTGGTGGGCGGAGCAGATCGAATCCGCCAGCAGCCCGCAGGCAGTGTGCAAATCGAAGCGGGGAAACATCCCGGAAAACGCTTGCGCTTCAGCTCCGCGGGCAGAGTGCATCAGGCTTTAGTGTTATTGTCCTGTGAGTATGAAAGCCCACCCCAACACCCGCCCCATACACAGTTGTAGAGCTGTAGCTAACTGGCGTCTCATCTTGTGCCACAAGGGTCCCAAGAGCCCACCGTGTGACCCTCTCTCCAGCCTAAACACGACACCGAGCTGATTCCACTAATTATCAGCTGTTGTTTGTACTGCATGATTGGTTGGAATTCTAACAAATTAGTAGCTTACGCTCTTGGGTGTACACTATTTATGTCTCATAGTTGGAGGGGAAAACTGGAAGATGGGTTTAAAACAATGCAAAAGTCTCCCTTCTTCTGGTTAACCGTACTGGAGACTACCTCGTCCAATGAGGTTAATGTGACCCATATGTAAAACTAAGTGGAAGTGCATTTGTAACGGTAGCCAGCCGGTAAAGATATGCAGTAAACCTCACTCTGACACCTCAAGGGTGCGTTAGCAACAAATGCTAACGCCCCGTGGCTTTTTAGCTGCAAGATCTGGGTTTGAGTGCCGACTACACGCTCACACACACACGCACGCACGCACGCACGTTTGGACTCCCAGCGCACGGTGAGCGGCAGGCTCTGGTACTCCGAGGCCTTCACCATTTGGCCCTGTCCGTCGGGGCCCCAGGCCGACACGGTGCACGCGTACTGGCCCATATCCACCTCCTGTACCCACACAGCAGGGAAAACACAAAGACGTTATTTAGAAGAGATGGACCGCTTATAGAATCATTGTCAATCAACATACCAGAGACATTATATAGAAGAGATGGACCGCTTATAGAACCATTGTCATAAACATACCAGAGACTTTATACTGTATTATAGTACGCATTATAGTATGTTAATACGGCACGATCAATGCAGTTAAATGGTTATCATTACCAACTTACATAATAGAGTGCTGGTGGGCAGGGCAAAAGTGCCATTTTAAAATCAGATTTGACTAGTTATTGTATACATGTAGTTTTTAATGACGATTGAAAGTGAAGTTTAGGCTTTATTTTGGTAGCCAAAAATGAATTACAATATTCTCCATGAGGAGTTACTATGCTCTACCAATCTGCTTTTTTTGGGGGTGGGTGGGGGGGGGGTGGGGGGGGGGTGGAGGCGTGAGATGATGCAATTACCTAGGCAAAATCTTCAATATGGATCTTAATCAACACTGTAACAAGGTATATTCAGCTAGCTATTTTAAGTCAATTTTTAAATAATACTCGTCAAATTCACCAAATATTCCCTCGCTCTTTCGCTAGCTTGCCATTCTCTGTGTGTGCTGAAAAAAACAAACCAGTACTTTTGCACAGCCCTGGCTCCGTAAATAGTAACATAAACGCTGCTCACAACAACAATACTGCTTTGCTTCGCAATGCCTTTAAATGTGTGGGGCGGCGCTTCTGAGGGCGCTCGTTTTGATTTGAGTTACAGTAGTAAACGTTCTGAGAATGACTAACCCTGCTTTAAGAGTCTTCACTCACACACCCACCTGGGTCTGGAGGAAGCGCAGTTTGAATGTGTCCGGCTGTACTCTGGTTAAAGTCACTGCCCCGCTCGCCAGCCTATCGGAGTACACCACTCCGGGAAACAGGTTGCCAAGGGCATCCAGGGAACCAATAGGGTGAGAGGTCTGTGGCTGGTTCCCTGTACCTGCAGGAGATTGGATGTTTTTAGCAAGAACACAACACTGTTTGAATTAACTGACAAAGATATAAAGATATATTTGGAAATTATTAACAGATACAGATAAATAAGTCTTTAATATTTAATACATTATTAAGAATGGTAAGTTTACAACAAATCTATAATTTGAATTTAGGCTGAATTCAGAAGAAATACACTGAGATACTGCAACTTTGTATTTGTACCTAGGATGATAGAGGCTTATGATAGAGAAACAGTCTCTAATGTGTGTGCACTGCAGAGAGTTGTAATATTGAAATCATAAAATATTCAGGAGAAAGATGCCATATTCAAGTCAATAACTGCAGTTCTTAAACACCCAAGGTAGAAATTGAATATCTCTTGTATCAACACTCTGAATGAAGAGAGTAATCAATATCGGAGTGTAAGAAAGCACATTGCAAAACAAAGTTGTTTATTCATATGGAAAGCAACACCTCGCCTAATATAGGTGCATTTAAGAGTTTAGAGAGCTTGCCCTTTAACTATCATCCAGGGAAATCTTGTTTCATGTGCTGCCAAATCATTGCTTGCAGAAGTGACCATAATTAAGAGAAATAGCTTAAATTAGTTTGTACAGTTGGAAAGATAGTTCAAGTGAGGTATTCTGTGTAATGAATGCAACGGAATAATGGTGTGAAATGTTTAAATAGTATCAACGCAGAAACAAGAGGAATTAGCTTTGTCCAAAAATGTTCGATCGTTGTGATGTTTTGATCCTTCCCTGATGATAATTGGTTAACAGGAGAGAGTTACAGTCCTACCAGGAAGTGAGGTGTACTGCCAGGCCACAGCCAGCCTGCCCCCCATTGGAAGATGGGTAATGTTGGTCACGCGGCATGCCATCTCCGTGGGATCGGCCGTCACTAGAGGGGTCTGACTTGGGGTCAGCGTCAACGTGAAGTTGGGTTCTGGGAGTGACAGAGAAAGCGATTGTTATCATTATTATGCTGTTAATTATTATAGCCTGGTTAGGCTAAACCTACATTTTGGTTGTATAATTTGTTTCAGCAACAATGTTAAGGTTAGGAATCATTCAGGCTGCGAGTTTTGTTTAAGTAAATCTATATGACTTTCTGCCACTAGATGTCGCACTGGAGCAACGGTATCTCAAATAAGGCTGCAAGCGCAAACCGAAAACCGCTGTTTGCTGCAACACTGTACATAAACCCACGTTTTAAATCTTGTGTCACCTTTAAAACGCGTGAGGCAGGTTGTGTACACAAGAATGAATCACATGCAAGTGTGTGTTTGTGAGTGTGTGTGTGCGCGTGCGTGTGTACGTGTGTGTGTGAGCGACAACCAGACTGGATCTTTACACCCCACTGAATGTTAACGGCACACACACACCTCTACCTGTCTAACAATGAGCACATGCGCATGCACGCACGCACGCACACACACGTGTTGGCTGGTGATCATAGCAGGGGTGTGCGTCATATCATTTGGACGTCACCAATTCTGAATCACGCACCCCCATGTCACCATCTGCTGACACACACACACGCACAGAGGCTTCCCTGCCAATTAGCAATGTGCTCGATTTCCAACCTCGCAAAACGCCACTATTTTTATCCTCTTTTCACCCCCCGACCCCTACTGGCGTGCTTGCACCTAGCTTAGTTAGTGCTCTCTCTCTCTCTCTCTCTCTCTCAAACTATCAGTTTGCTTTCTCTCTCCCTCCCCAACTGCACCATCCTATCCCCACTCTCACTCCACCCCCCCCCCCCCCTCTTTAAAAATAGAACAAAGCAGTTTATTTTTATTCGTTTTTTTGTTTTTTCTTACAGTATGCCGAGCCCATTTCTTTATTTAGCAATAGAAACGCCTCTCTTGAGTCAGAGTGGAGATGGGTTTTAAGAACGAAGCACAAAACTACATTAACATGCGTGGGATGGTTGCACGGCAAAGCCTCAAGACACTTAGATTATAGCAAGGGGGTCAATTTGCGGCAGTTATCCGGCCTCATTAAAACTTCTCTCAGGGTCAAGTGGAGCATTGTACATTTGCATAAAATCTAAAGAACTGAATCATTAAGGTGGTGCCTTAATGATTTGTCCCTGCCCATAACTGGTCAAACAAAACTCACTTAGGTGTGTCAGGGAAATGTCAATCAAGCTGTCCAGACTCAATCTTTACACATGCAGGCACACACAAATAAACTCCTAAAAACACACGGCTAAACGGGAGATTAGCCCATTAGCTTCATGCTAACCTTCAAAGCATTTCACCCGCCTGCTCTATGAGGAGCACACTTTTACAGACATGTTTCAACACTGCCGGACACACGATGCACTCGAGCCATTCATTTTACACTACAGGCTTCAGTCAAAATGCTGAGGCTAATGAAGCGCGATACCAAGCAGGGCGTGTGCGTGCGTGTGCACTGGCACAGTGCCATCAAACCACCCCCTGCTGCCAGAGGGCAGAAGACAGACACCTGACTGAGCAGACATCATTTCAAGATTTTCTAAATCTGCATGTATACTGGCCTTAATGTGAGGCAGGTAGTATGGCCTCCACAAGGATGCTTGCTCTTTTCTAAACAGACCACAAATCCCAGACATTTTTCAAGGCCAATTGTAGCAGTTTGAAATTAACCAAATATTTAATAGAAACAAGAAAACTAGCTCAATAAAAAAACACAATAAAATGTATAACATGCTTTGTAGGGGAGCATGGGAATGTTGTTGAGTCCAAACAAGGCAACGTTTGTCCACTAAAGTGATTGTGCTTCCACAAACATATTTTCCTATCTACGGCACAGAGTCCATGCTAGAGCTTTGCTCAGGCCATTAAAACGTGTCGCCCCAGCTATTTTAATGACCCCAGGTCCCATTTTAAAAACGCACATCTTTCACTGAAGCTATTGTTTGTACAAACCTGGCTCTTGGCAACGCAGTTACCAACAGAACGCACGCACACATAGTGCAAGATCATACACAGACAAAGCCAATCCCTTTCAACAGCAAAACAGGTGTTACTGTGTATGTGGGTTTGTATGTCACCGTGTCGGCAACATAGCGAAACGCGACGAGAGTCTCTGGTTTCACTGGAGAGTGCAAATGTGTTGTGTGTGCGTGCGTGCGTATGTTGAGGGCGCCAGATATCAACGAGGGACTGCTTCCGCTCCCTTGTCCCATCAACACTCTCAGTCTGTGTTTTCTCAGTCCACCACCCCCCACCCCAACACACACAACAGTCTCAGCGACCTTCCCGCGACCTCTCCAGTGTCTCAGAGCTGCCCTTTTACCAGAGCCTGCTGTTAATAATCTGATCACCGCCTGTAATCTCACTTCAAATGTTACTTTTGCAAACAACATACACACACATATGCACAATTATAAAGATGTGTTCGTGTGTGTGTGTGTGTGTGTGCGCGTGTGAAGCAAGGTTTAGCTCAGGGCTAAAATATAGAAGCTCCACCAGAGTTTCTCATACACACATAACATATTCGCTATGAGAGAATATACACACACACACACACACACACACACACACACGCACACACTAAGTGTGTGTCTCCTGAGAATGTGAACAGACCTACTTTCTCTCTCTCTCTAAGACACTGGAATTATGCCCAGTATGCACGCCCCTATGTGCACAAGAACATGAGGCACACATATATATATTTATGTGTGTGTGCTTACATACAGTATGTCTCACACAGCCTAGTGGGTACTTCCCCATCTAAAATGTGACATGGCGCTCACAAGCTTCCAGAACCTTCCATCTTTTTCTGGAAGCTGAAACTGTTATTTCTGCTAATGAGACCACCCTCGGCTCTTTGCTCATGCAGTACGCAGGCTGAAATATTACAGTCGCTGGTCAATTCTTTCATTTTCCTAAGGCCAGGGTCAAAACCAGTGATCCAGCGGTGTGCCATTTGTATAGGACTACTTGTTTGAGCTACAGTTTAAGAATAGTGAAACATTACATTTTGGTATAAACTTATCCATTTGTTGGCTGGTGAAATATTTATTAAAGATTGATAAACTGTTATTTTTGACTAGTGTTGATTTCAAAATATCGATTGAACCATTTTAAAATATAATTTTATGGACGCTTGATTCAGGCTAACCTTAAAATGTGCACTAGTCTAGTCTGGTGGAGTCATCAATTGTATGCCAATTAGATTAGTCTATTTGGCATGACATTATATTTGTATTTTCCATTTACTAGCCCGTGTAGGCGTGTACTAACCGATTCATCAACTGCCGAAGAGACATCCTCGATGTCACTAACGAAAACATGCAGTGCCAGAAGAACGGTGTGATCGCAGGGTGGAACCATTCAAATCCTCGAGTCT
Source organism: Typhlichthys subterraneus (assembly GCA_027564835.1). Classification (NCBI taxonomy): domain Eukaryota; kingdom Metazoa; phylum Chordata; class Actinopteri; order Percopsiformes; family Amblyopsidae; genus Typhlichthys; species Typhlichthys subterraneus. Next base: position 10,497 of record JAODUH010040303.1, on the reverse strand, counting down.
CAGCTGCCGACGGTGTGGCACAGAGCCGGTAAATTAGGAACACTTATGATGCAATCACATTATTCCATCTCTAACGCAGAGACATTGCCAATTAAAGAGAAGCGTACTGTCACTTGAATGACAACGAGATAATAGCCACTTATTAGCCAAAGTAATCTGTTATATGGGGCCGGGGGGGGTGGGGGTAGCTACACTTTCTGGGGTGCGAGGGATGAGAATGTTCTTGTTTAATTTCCAACTCGTTTCAAAGCATAAAACTGCAGCCAGTGGTTTTTAAGTATCTTCCTGTTGTGACACTTGGGCTGTTTCATGAGTTCACGTGCGCACAAAAAAACAAATCACCTGCTATTATTTGTCAGCACAAGACTGGCCCCCATAACTGCCTTTTCCCGCCTATAATCCACTTAATATGTGTGTGTGTGCGCATGTGCGTGCACAGTAGTGGGGCTTGAGAGAGAAACACCCACAGTGACAGTAATTAATTGCTGTGTCAAGTGTGTTTGACACCTCTGCACTTGAGAGGCAGGACAGGAATAACACACTAGAGGTTAAGGAACAGCCACTGTATATGCAGACCTGGACAGGCATGACTAAACAATCCTGATCACAGCAGGGGAAGGCATGATTGGTTAAAGGATTACAGTTTCCTGTCGAGTTCTTCAGATTAGCCCATGATGACATTTACTAATCATATATTAACCGCACATGAACACAGCACGCACTATTAGTATACAGTACAGAGCATGTTTGTCCTTAACAAAGAATTCCTTTTAATTTGTGCCGGTAAAGTACTGGGTTTATCTTTTACACAAATGTACGCCACATTCCTGTGGAGTATATTTCTTTATTGGAGCCATTACAATTTAGTCATTACATTAGAGATAAGGTTAACTGCCTTCGCAGTTACCGCTAGGTTATAAAAACCAGGTTCACTAATTGTCTTTTGAAAAGTTCTTTAAACACACTCGCACACACAAAGAATGCATTATAGTACATTCCACATAACATTGTATTGTGCTTACTGTAAGGCTGATAACAGACACAGACTACTGTACAAGCATACGGCAGTATGTACACAATGCAACACTGGCTTTAATGAGAAGGAAAGGCGGTCGCAACATCTGTATTCCAAACAAAAGATGAACACTAAATGCTTCTGGGGAGGGGGGAGGGGGTTCTCTGATTCAATGGCAACACCAGGAAACAATTAATGGAAATGAAAGACTTACAAAACGGACCAGACCTTGAATACAATGGTATTAAGAACACACTAATGGTATTTTATGATTTGGTTCCCCAAGTCACAAGCTCACCTCAACCCCACTCCCCCTACAAAACCCCTCAACAAGACAGAGACCCCATTACATTCAATGCAGCTGTCATCTGAGCCAAGGAGTCTGCAGTTGTATAGGCAAACCATATGGTGAGAGTGAGTGTGTGAGTGTGTGAGTGTGTGTGTGTGTGTGCGCGCATCAAGCCTCCAAACCCGAAATCCACGGCCCAGCTAAAAAAAATGCATAGTTTATATTTGATATATCTTCAGAATGGTAAATGCTAGAAACTTGTGTTAGTTTTTCTTCATAAGAGAGATCGGAATCTTTTTTGGCCAATCACAACAATGTGTGTACCTTGTAATATGACCATGGAATATGAAAATCTAGTAGAATTTAGGTGCCGCTTGAAGGCGTACACATGATTACACTGCAAAAAAGAATATGTACACCATTATTCTCTATATAATATAAAAAAACAAAAACAAAAAACATGTTTTGCATTTGTTTGCATGTTAAAAAACAGAAAGAGAAATGTAATGTGATATCCTAATTGTAGCTGAGAGGGTGCTGAAATCAGATACATAACACTTGATAGCCACTACAGAAATTATTTTAGGAGCCAAAATATCAAAGTAGTGAAGTGAAGTCTTCAGAGGGTACACAAGTTCTGCTAAAATTGTTGAATGTACCTTTTTATAAAAATGTAAAATGTCAAACTGTGTAGAGAAAATACAGGTTAATCAATGTTTGTTTGTAACAGAAGACAATATTATCAATTACTGACTTATATCAACAAATAATTGCATCCTCTTAAAGTAAAGCTAGTAAAAAGGAACACGACACGATCTGAACCCTCGCCAAGAGAGGAAAGGAGAACCCCGGCGGCCATTTTAACCACCACCACCAATAACAAGAAGTCACTCACTGATCTGGGCCACCTTAACCGTCACGGCGTTAGACGTCTTCTCCGCCGCCATGTACCACTTCCTGCCGCCGCTGTCGCCGCGGCCCCGCTGCACGTAGGCCCTCACTCGGCATGTGTACGCACCCCCGTCGGCCCCCTGGACGCCCGGCGCCGTCAGCCGAAACTCCCCGGCGCTCGTCCGCTCCAGCCCCGCCCCCCCGAGAGAGGAGGGGGAGGACCCGTTTGAGACCACCACACCGTTGTGGTCCAGAGCGACCACCTCGCGGCTGTTGGCCAGCCACGCCACCTCCAGGGCGAGCAGGTCCAGGTTGTCGGCGGCGACGGTGCAGAGGAGGGTCAGGGGGTCACCGGGGGAGAGCAGGGTGGCGGCGGGGGAGGTCGTGGCGCTCAGCGATTGGGCTGTGGAGGGGTGAGGGTGGGGAGGCAGATCAAAACCTTATAGTTATAGGACACAACCAGAGCCATGTAGAAGAGGGAGTCGTGCCAACGGAAGTTTAAAATTCTCAATGGTCATGTGATTCGTGTAGAGGGAAAAACAATTGCAGGAAGTGCTTGGCAGGCAATCTGAATTCTGAACCGATAAATACATATACATAACTTCAATTTTTGGTAACAAGTAGTCAATAAATGCAGCGATTTACATTTATTATATATTTCATAAGGTGTTCAAGAATTTGCGGCTAACTTTCGGGAACTGTTACGAGGTTCCATGATCCGCCATTGCTGTGGGAAAAAAAAGGGTCCAACAGAGTGAACGGAGTTGGCGCGACTCTCTTCTACATGGCTCTGGGCACAACATGCTCCTTCAGAGTCTGGCCAGAGAAGCTAAAATGGAAATATGTTGTTTCACCCATAAACGGACGGTGGGAAAAATACTGTCAAAGCTTTCTAGAGGCACTTATATTTATGGTTGGAAAACTCCATTACTGGGTTGGCTGATGGACCACCTTGATTTCACCGCATAGTTTGCTAATAATAATAATAATAATAATACTGATTGTGAGAAATACTGTTTATTTCTATCATTCCCCACAGAAGGAATCTGTGGGCAGCCATCAGAGCATCATAAAAATAAGAAACAGAGGGAAAGCGGTTGAAAAAGCATGAAAAGCCTGTAAAAGGCACTACAAAGGGTAAACTGAAAGCTGTGTTCCCTAAAATCCAGAGATTTCAGGGAGAAATTGATGAAATATTTAAACAGAGACAGACAAAGATTAAAAACAATATTCATCCCTGGACGGCCATCAACGTGGATGTCAGTTGCACAAAAGCCACATTAATGTCAATCTTAAAACAGAGTTCTGCAACAACAACTAACACACACAATGGTTGTGGCACAGCAAATGGGTGGGATAGTGTGTGCGTGTGTGCGTGTGTGTGTGTGTGTAAGGAGAGAGGAGGTGGGCTCAAAAGACTAATAAAAACTATATTAAAATCCACAGCAACAAGAAGAGAATACAGCCAACCTCTAAAGAAGATACCTTCATATAGTGTGTGTTAGAAAGTCAATAGCAAGGGGTTAAGGAACACATAAATGCCATGTGCTACATTTTGGACTAGCTAGCTCCTTATTGGCCAATACAGTGAGGCTGGTCCCCACTCTTTACACCCCCATGCTGAGCCTTTTCGTCCTGGGTCATGGGTTTAAGCCTCCTGTGCAAGCTACACCTTCCATAATGCCCTTGGTAAAATATGCTCACTATGGTGTCTGAGAGAGGACAAAAAATAAAAAACAAAGAAACACTGTTTGACTTTTCTCATCCTCTTTACTCTAGTCTGGGAGTCAACATGAACAGACCAGTGACACAATGGACTCTGGGACAGCTTCTGTGTACAGTATGTGTCTGTCTGTGTGTGTGTGTGTGTGTGTGTGTGTGTGTCTGTCTGTGTGTACGGTAACATGGAACGATACAAGATATGGTGACCACAGCAACCACAGTGAATGTGTATGTGTGTGTCTACTCTAGGGGCCTCCTAAGGGGGGAGAGACATGGAGAGGGCAAAGGTCAACAGGCTCCTGGGAAAGTGAGAAGCAAAGAAAAGCTACTCTATAAAGCAGAGACTTGTTCACAACAGAGTGCCAAAGGGATGCAAACAAAACGTAGCTTTGCCTTTAGCAGGAGAAAAGCGCTCATGTTTAGAAGGTAACGTTGTGGGTTCGATCTCAAACATGCTAGAAGGTCTACCTGCAAGTATCCTTGAGCAAAGATGTTAAAACCCTACTTAACTGATAACTGATAAGTGCCTGATAACTGTACTTTCAACACAACTATATTTTATGTTAATGTATGCTCTCTAAAAAGTGTTTAGTCAATAACCTAAAAATTAGATCTCATGTCTGCGCCTACAGTATCTTGTTAGCTAAACATACAGTACGTAATGCAGAAGTACCCAAAAAGCAACAACACTTATCTTTTCTGAAAAGGCCTGCATTTATCCTGCAGCTACAAGAACTGCAATTTCCCCACGCAGGCGACTAAAGCCATGACCCAAGCTATTGTGAATGCTAAACACGGGGTTTACACCCCCCACCTGACACAACCGTCTGCGCTGTTGGTCAGTCCTCTAGGCTCATGAACAAGTTGTGAGTGTGTGTGTGTGTACACTGTACAGTAAGGTGTGTCTGTATAATGTGGTCGTAATACGTGCTTAATATAATTTGTGCCTATATTGTGTGTGTGTGCACATAATATGTGCGCGTGCAATGTGTTCGTGTGCATGTGGGTGCGTAATGTGTGCAAGTGTGATGTACCTGTGGGGGTTACCGTGACGACTCCCATGTCCTTGCTCCTCTCCACGATCTTCTCCCAGCGGCCGCCGCTCTCGTGCGCGTACTCGCGGCCCGTGCACACGTATGTGCCGCCGTCCTGCGAGGTCGCCGTGGCAACCACCAGTGCGAAAGCTCCGTCGGCGCCGGGCGCCAGCCGGACGCTCCCGTCGACATAGCGCCGGGCGTACCCCTTTCCCGCGACGACCGCGCCCTCCGGGCCGAAGGTGAGGATGTCGTCGGGGGAGGCAGAGCCCCTCCTGACCGACCAGGCCACCGAGAGGTAGGTGGGCCGCGTCAGGTTGTGGGTGACGCTGCAGGACAGCGTGATGTCACTTCCTTCTGGGACCACGGGGGTGGGGGTCTCCGAGGACACGCTGAGGGTGTCAGGGATCACTGGAGGAGACACCAGCAGGGGGTTAGGGAGGGCACACACACACACACACAACTAATAGAGTCCTCCACTGCAGTCATGTGACACCGCTACTCCACACCGCCTTGAATGACGAACTGGTCAAGTAAATGCAGAATGTGCAATTAGCTTGTTATTTAATATCAATGTGGCAGACTGGACAGGGAGGTGTATCTAGGGAGAGTTAAACAACGCAGACAAAGACAGACAGAAGATGTGAAGCTGAGAGACAATGAGAGAGCGAGAGAGGCAGCCGCAACGCTGCCAGCTGCTTAAACAAAACGTCAACACGGTCTGCATTCTCTCCTTTTCTCTCATCCATCACTCCACCGCGTCGGCAGACCTCGTTTCAAACCACAACCTCGGATTAAAACTTAACGTATACATCTAGTATAACTTTGCTTGCCTGGAGCTTGTAAAAAATAAAGTGTATAAAAATAAAGAAAGGTATGCATTATCCCTGGCAGCGTAAAGCTCTTCCTCTAGATGTAATTCTGCTGGTTTTAACGGTTTAGCTTTCCATTCTTATCAGGGCAAATATCCTAACAAAGACCAATGTATGGAGCATGCAATACACACGCACACACACACACACAGAGACTAGATTGTGTTTTGTAAACAGTTACAGTAGTTTGTTTTGGTTGGGATTTAGTGTTGATCAGAGGCGACAGTGGCCCAATGGATAGAGCGAGGCGACCCAAAAGTTGCTGGTTGGAACCCGGCTAACTCCACACCAAGTGTCGAGGTGTCCTTGAGCAAGACATCTAACCCCTAACTGCTCCCAGTGGTTGGTTGCACCTTGCAAGGCAGCAATCCCCATCGGTGTATGAATGTGTGTGTGAATGGGTGAATGTGAGACAATACTGCACAGCGCGTTGAGTGGCCGGAAGGTTAGAAAAGCGCTGTATAAATGCAGTCCATTTACCATAATCCCATCTCACAAAATTTTAAAAAAATCAGCTGCAATGGAGAGGAGACAAATACATCACACACACACACACACACACTTCATACCTAGGTGCCCAAAAGCAAAATAGCGGAAACAACTGTATTTGACAAACCTGTTAAACAGGTGGATACTGTGTCTGTGTGTGTGTTTGCACGCGCGCGCGCAGTAAGAGTGCCACACGATGATATTGACATGATAAGGACAGGCTGTCACCCACCGCACGACGACTTCACAACACAACGGAGCGACGGCATCATGCGTGGAGAGATAAATTACACTGGTGTATGTTGACAGAGTTATCTCTCACAGGTGCATGGAACGGGCCATGAGAGCAGGTTAAAAAGACATGGGGAAAGGGAGAGAGAATGTGACAGAAAGTAGGAGGCAAACCTTCAAAACGACAACCGTTTGTGTATTTAAATGCAGGCGGGTGTTCTGATTAAAGCTTAAAACTATGTTTATAATTATACATGTGCGCGTGCGTAACACAATCTCCTACAGTGACAGCGCATACCTGCCCAAGAAAAGGTTGCATTTCCTTTTACTGCCATTTTATCAAGAACTGTAAGCGTACCACACGTCATAGGAGTGTAAACACAGCTGCATCTAATAACACTAAATAGGGTGCGTTTCCTTTAGCCATGGCAATGAGCGAGCACATGACAATTAGTCAGTGTTAGTGCCTGCTAACCGACTTGTATAAACTCATCGGGTTGGAATGCGAGAGAACTTTACGTACTCTCCTTTGAAGGTAAAACATTCTTCTGTGCAGTGTAAACTCAACTGTAGTACTTAATTGATCAAATATTGACTCGCTGGGCCTGGCTAATCATTTTGACTGTCAGGTGACAACGTTTATGGAACGTCATTGAAGCAATGAACAGAGATGCGCTTGAGCAGACAAACCATGCTATTTTTTTTTTTACTCCATCAGCGCCAATTAGCCGGAGAAGGAGTTGTTAAACTCACCATTTTCTTGGCTGTTACATAACCACACAGTAGGGTGACGAGCGCACAATGTGTGCATTTGTGCGCTCGCTGATTTGTGTCTTTGGGGACCCTCAGGCGGCAATCACTGGATGAAAAAGAAGCTTATTTCCCCATTTAGCACATTCTCTCGCTGCCACACAGAAATGCACCCAGCTACACACACTCAATTCTGGATTTTATGTACTACAGAATACCTACACACGTACACAGAGATACACAACTTCCCAGTTAATTCAGGTTTAAATTTAACAAGGTGTCTGGGGAGACTGTTTGTAGAGGTGCAAAGCATGATGGAGCATTAAGAAGCCCTCTCGACTCACAATATGCCTTCGCTGGCCATTTCCCCAGTGCTTCATAATGGCATACCCTTTCTGCTTTTGCCTCACGCCCCCCCACCCCCAAGTCTTTCTCTTACATTTTATTATCACCTACTGTCAGAGCTATATCGTGCACACATCATATTCATAGAAGGTTATGTTGATTGTGTTATAATGTCCCTGGAGCCACACATTCATGCCCCAAGTAAAAAAGCATGCGCTAAACGAAGAGCACACCTTTAAGATGTCTTCAGTTGGGTTTATGGTTATTTACGTCTTGTGTTATCGCCTGTATTTGTGCACAAACTATGGTCACAAACCCACAACCGTGTACACAAAAGCGTAGACGTGGGTTTTGGGTCGCACGCTGCAAACCACTTGGGGTTACTACTTTGAGAACAATATAATACTGATACAGTACGCGAAATAAAAAGGCTTTAACCACTGATTTCACAGAGCCACGTATAGAATGGTGCAGTCAGATTTAGCAGCGAGACTATGGTCGTTTGTTGTCAAGCTCACACAGCCAGCCACATCAGTGGTCTACACTGACTTTTTATACACATTTTGCCCCGTCGCCTTTCTTCAGCCTGCAAGGTGGAGAGAAATGCGTTGAAATAATAATAAGCTTTATTTATATAGCATCTTTCATGCAAGAGTTGCAACTCAACATGCTTTACAATTACAGACATTTGAAAAGCAAAGGAAACGTTCAAATGAAGTTAAGCAGAACAAAGAAATGCTCATCTTTGATCTGGTCTCGAACAGTCACTGGGTATGTAAACAGCTTTTAATGTTGAGAAGTGGAACGCAGTTTTTCCAAACCTTTCAGCTGTAGCCCTCTTGATTCATAATTTACAATACGACGAACCAATTCATCTTTCAATAACAAATGTAAATATATAAAAGTGTTAAAACTGTCGTATTATATACAAAGCTGTCCCCCTTGACAAATAATCCATCTACCTATTAGACAATTCAACAAAAGCACAAGAATTCCCACATCTCTCTGAAGAAGAGAAAGAATGAAAGAAATAATTTCTATTTCTCTGTTTCTGCTGACAAAAGCCACCTAACCTGTGTGAGCGTGAGCATGGCAGGTTAGCCGCCTCGTTACCCATTAACAGTATAAAACCCAACGGGACTATGTTGGAGGATGTGTGGGCCTATATTGCTAACCAGAGCCGGATGTGTGGGCCTATATTGCTAACCAGAGCCATGTAAAGAGAGAGTTGGGTCATCTTCGTTCACTCCAATGGGATGTTTTTTCACCGCAACGGAGCCTAAAAAAGTTTCCGAAAGAAAATCAAGTTGTATGTATGTATGTATATATATATATATATGCGCACAAAGTTGTTATGTGACATAGTGCTAATGGATGGAAGAGGCTGAGAATAGCATTCACAAGCTAATGCCCGCACTCTCTGGCGGCCACTCTGATGGGGAGACGCAACTGCACTCCGGATGTTTCTGAAAGCCATTCACCCCCCTTCCTCACTTAACTTGATGCAATTGTAGACGCCTATGGCGGCGAGGCAAAGAGTATAGTGTAGGGTTAATAATAATTTCACTGGGACTTAGGAAGCCTAATGCAAATGCAATCATCAATATAACCACACACACACCTTACCAATGAGCTCAACATTCGCTTTATAGTTCCCGGTCGAAGAAGAGTCTGTGCTCGGCGTACTGCAGATGTACGTGCCGCCGTCCGACAACCTCGCTTGCTTGATCCTGAGCTCCACACTGTTGTCCCTCCGCCTCGCCACAGAGATGTCGCCGCTGGCGATGCGGTCGCCGAACATCGCGTCCGAGAAATTCATTTCGAAGGTGGAAATTATGTCGACCGCCTTGCCCTTCTGTTCCAGGACCCAGTCAAAGTCCTGAGAGAGAGAGAGAGAGAGAGAGAGAGAGAGAGAGAGAGAGAGAGAGAGAGAGAGAGAGAGAGAGAGAGAGAGAGAGAACACAGTATATCCTCTGTAAATCATACCACACTGAAATTGGTGAAGTCAGGGATTCTGTAGATATGTTGTTGCCATTTGAGTTCAAACTAAGCAAAACACCTCGCCCTTCAATGACACTTCCTTTTGTATTCCCATTTACAGAGCCAAGGCTGTGTAGCAGAGCCGGATTTATTTTTCCACGTGCAGGAAGCTAGCAATGCGCAAGGAGACTTATACAAAAACTGTATTAGCTTACAATTTGCTAACTCACCTTTAGGATTGGTCTTACTCAACAATATGAGTTGTGTATCCAGAGCGTGGTTAAACATGTTAAAAACTGGCGTGTTGTGGCATTTACCTGCTCGCTGGGGCCCTGGTAATCGTAGACGCTACATTCGATGGAGACCGGTTGGCCCTCAACCCTGATCAACGGACCGGGCATGACTGTTACCTCCCTGGCCGAAGACACACCTTGGAAGGGAGAGAGTCAGAGTCAAGAAACTACACTCGTAGACGTGTAATTCAATTATACTGTATAGTTATACCATACTGCACTACAGTGTATTGACCTAGCACTTTATTTTACCCCGTTCACATTTTAGCCAACAAAACATTTTTTGCTGAACAATAAACAGTTGGTAGCAGTAGTTAGCTAGATATTAAATGGTTAGAATAATTGTTGGAGTAACAATGCATCCCCAATCTGATCTCAATGTTATCGTTACACAGCCTTTAAGTCTTTTTTTTTTCTTCACAGAAACTCTGAGTCACATTAGCAATACTTTGTACCTGAAACCATGTCACAGAATAACCACTAATAACCAAGTGGACAGTTGAGGACAGTTCCCTCTCCGGGAACCATCACCTTATCGTGGTGGAGAGGTTTGGGTGCCCCTATGAACCTGAGGGCTGTGTTGTCT
>JAODUH010040292.1:0-20753 GCA_027564835.1 Typhlichthys subterraneus | reverse complement strand
AGCAGTACGTCACAGCAGAAAAATTGACATTTCATGTTGCCAGTAGGTGGCGCTATGTCTTTGAGTGAATATTAGAATATTTTTGTCTTCAGTGTGGAACAGTTATCACAGGGTCCTCACACAGTGTGTGCTCGGGCCCTAATAAAAGCATAATGAAAGCAGACTATTGACTCTTTGGGAGGAGGTAGTGGTATTTAAATAAGAACATTGACTTCAATACAGACTGAGGCACCCAGGGTAGTGCAGGCTACAGACATAACAGGAAAACAATACTGTGGCGTTAAAAGCCCTCCTAGTTCAATGAACACACCTGGAAGCGAAGTACAATTCAAGTAGATTTGCGTCTATTGGTACTGAACCGGGCAAAAAGGGCTGCACCCAAAACAAAAGACTAGAGAGACGCTCACCTTGCTAACTTCACTTCTGTCTGTGCGTGCCCCCGGCCACTGCCTTCTTGCTACATCCCCCCCAACCACGGGCGCAACCCCCCCCCCCCCCCCCCCCCACCCCATTAAAACGTGTTCCTTGGTGCCCAATCATTAACCCAACAGGTTGCCACAATACTATGTCATGCTTAATAGTACTACTAGAGAGAGAGAGGGGGAGAGAGAGATAGAACATCTGCGGACTGGACTGTTTGCGCACAAAGAAATAGGCAGGCTATATGACTTTAGCGGTCAGTAATAATAAACTGTATTTTTTAAAAATACAGAGCAGCAGGGACGTAAGAGCTAGGTCGAATTTTAGTGTCTTTGTGGGGGTGTGTGGGGGAGGGGGGTGGATTTAGTTATGAGAATGTTCATGAACATGGTCATGTATGCATGGGATCATGAATCGGGGAATTCAGGGAAATGTGTATCCACAATTTCCCGTTTTAGAGAAAATGTCTGAGTTATGAATGAAAGCAGTAGCAGGGACAAGCAAACTTTTTGCATTATTGTCATCTGCTGGACTGTCCATTACCCCATCTGTTCCGGCATGGCCATGGCATGGGTCAAAATGCACGAGTGAAATAAATTATGTTGCTGCATGTGAATAGAGAAAATCACTGGTAGTGCCTGATACATTCTCCCAATAATTTACCAGAAACTTACCAGAAACGTGAGGGAATGTAGGGGAATGTATAGTTTTAGCCAACCTTGACCAAAATTGACATTTTGATAGGTTATACAACTGTTGTTAATACATAGAGAAAATAAAAAAATGAAATGTTGTTTGTTTAGTTTTTTCCCTGGGGGAGCATGCCCCCAGACCCCCTATAAAAAGCTTTGCCCCCCTATTCACAAATGTCTGGTGACATCCCTCCAGAGCAGAGCCTACAAAATTGTAAAACAAAGATTTGTAAACCTACTTTATTTGAAGACAAAAATCAATGCACCTATTCTGAATGTATATATTGATGAATCTTCTGTGTAATTCCTCCTTGTTGAATGAGAGTTTGTGAAAGCCTTTCCTTTTCAATAGAAATCAGTCAATGATGACAGTCTAGGCCTCTCTGCTTAAAGAGAGTGTTCTTTAGATGCTGTGCTGCCACTGCATCTACAATATTTGAAACCAGCTGCATATGAAACCGTGTCCTCCAACTTGTGATTGAACAACAGTCGTCAATGTATTTTCCATATATTAAAAAACTCTTCACATTGTCATCAGGAGGTCAGCTGGTGTCAGATTATTCAAGTCACTGTAGCCAGCTCACGAGAACAGACAGGGAAAGAACATGCTGTATTGTAACCATAGACCTGCTACGGTAATATAATTACTGTAACCAGCCACGCACATGGTTACATACCATTCCTTTTGGAAACATAGTCATGTTCTGTTCCTTACACTTCAGTAACTCAAGACCAGGTGTTGGTCTACCTTTTCTCATAGTAAATTTTTCTTCAAATGATAAAATGGAAAACAATTTAAACTGCGACAATGACTGTGGCACATCCATTAGCTTGTCATTCAACTTTCCAGCCTAGTGAATTGTATAGTAGCAAACTTTTGATTGACAGAGCGACATAACCACATCCCCATCAAGCAGAGCCTGACTTATCGGCCTGACCATAAGACCAGGGTATTATAACGATGTCTACCCTTCCAAATAGTTCCATGCTTTTAAAGATAATACCGCAAACTATGCATGCATTACACTCAACAATAATAATAATAATAATAATAATCTTTATTTATATAGCACCTTTCATACAGAATTGCAGTTCAAGGTGCTTTACAGAGAGGCAATACTGTACAGGAGATGTGCTTCCCATAAAAAAATACATAAATACAGAGAAAAACATTAATAAAATAGTTAAAGGAATCAGATTTAAAGGAGTCATTTCATGCTCCTTTTCACTTGTTGACACAGTTCCTTGACTCTTCAAAGCAATGTAGTTGACCAGATTAGGTGAAAATAACACATAAATTATTTGGAATAGCATGATCACAACTCTCAAAAAACGATCAGATTTCAGTGACTGCTGCTTTAAATTTATCATGCCACTGCCCACCCCGCCCCGACTTCCACGTATCTGTGTTGACGTGAGGCTACGACTGCTAGATATAATTTCGGTATGACACGCAAGTGCTTCTTTATCTTAATCTTTATCAATGAGAAATGTTTAGGTTAAGTAAATCAACATTTTTTAAGAAGCCTATTCCTTATCCCTATACTGTTACTATATTAATCTAATTATTGATGTACGGTGCATCACTCTTGATAATATGTCTGTCCTGCAGAATAGTTGTTTATGCTATGGTGGCCTACCAGTTACTGTATCAAAAACTAGATGTACAGATTTGGTAATCTGCAAATGTTGAACATTAAACTTTTACTTACGGTTTGTGTACTGGCGATCAATGTCAGTTCTTTGCCTTGTGCAAAAATCTACACAACATATGCACTTTTCTCTCATTCGCCTGTTCCCCGTCCCACTCCCTTTTTTAGCCAATACAGAAAAGGAAGCTAACAGTCCACTTTGAAAGGCTTACTACTTCTCCGTGTCACATAGACATTGCTAATTCCAAAAACAACTAGAAAATCTTGGTTTTCATGGAATGTGTCCTTATTATAATAGTTAAAGAAAAATTTAAAACAGGTACATAAAGGAATACAATAAATACAATTATACTGAAATTACATTTGTTAATAAAAATGGTTAAAGGAACCAGATGATGGAAATATAGGAAAAATTTAAACCTTATCCTTTTTGTTGCAATGTCAGAACGTCAGCACCATGCGTATAGCGCCATGCTAATCTGCTGGAGGATGTGCATATTCCAGTAGCAGTTTAGTTATCAGTATATGTCTGTTATGGATGATTACCCTGTACCCACTAACCTCAGTGTAGGAATTACCAAGACTCCCCCGTATACATACAAGGGTGCTGTATACCCTCAGATATACAGACCCTACATGTATATTTATACATGCAGACTATACACACTATTTTACTATGCTTGTTCGGTGGGATTGATACAAAACAACTACATACTATTAGATTATGCATGTTCGGTGGGATTGATACACAGACAGCAATTTGTCTCTGTGATCACTGTTCCAAACAGGCCTGCCACAGGTCTTCTTCCCACCACAACAACACCGGTACGGTGGCTTGTGAAGGTGGCAGACTATGCAGAGCCCACACACTGTAGAGAGCGAGAGTTGTGAGTGATTAAGCCAATATAAACAATGTTAATGACCTTCGTCACCATCTTTAAAATACCAATCTAAGGAAAGGAAATGCCAGAGCACAACATCTGCAGTAAAGATCATGTTAAAACAACAAAGTCAATATAAAATTTCAAATACAACATTTTGAGTATGTTAAAGTATATTACCTCTGACAAATTAATAATCCCAGCAGAAAAAAAAAAACATATTTGGCATAAAATAACATCCATTTCTTTCAAAGCCCCATTATCCCAGTGTAGGGCTTAGACGACCGCACGTCACTGGTATACAGTTAATAATAATTGTACTCAGTGAAGCCATATCCTGATAGCATGTGTGACTACAGCTGGTCCCTGTGCACCTGCAGTTGACGGAGGCTGGGCTGAGTGGAGCGCCTGGACGGTGTGCAGCACCCACTGTGAGAGACAGCGCACCAGAGAGTGTAGCTCTCCAGCACCCACACACCGAGGCAAGATGTGTGAGGGCCACAGCCAGGCCTCAGAGAACTGCACCCACGGGCTGTGTACCCAGAGTAAGAGCTTCCTCCTGAATTCATCATCATCATCATCATCATCATAATCATCGCCATAGTCATCATTTCATCCTCCTTGTGACCTTCACGCGTATATCTCCAGAACTCACACCATGCCCTTGTACTTACAAGCATGTATTTACTGTGGTTGTCATCCAGCACTGAATGAGAACAAGGGACGTTTTGGGGAATTCGTGTTTAATACGATACGAGACATCAATGTGTTGCATTGTACTCTAATGACTCGTTTTAGTCTTTGAGATCTAGATGAGTGGCTACAATCCATCCAAGATGACAACAATATTTTAATGTTTGTTAGGTTGAGCAGCATTTAATAAAGCGTATGTTTGTTGTTGCTTTTATGTAAAAGTATTACTCCAGTTGTTTGTCTCTCGGGTGGAATGACATGATAATGCCACTCGGTAGTCATTTACTGTAGCAGTGTGCAGCGTGGCACCTTCCTCGGTGGTGGTGATGGTAATGGTGCCTGCCCGCTGTCATGAGCTCACTTCTGTACTGTTTTGGCGCAGTGGGCTGAAGAACATCTCTCTCGAACAGACCAGAGCATCTCAAGCCAGACTTGTTAGTCAATTCACACAGGCATGGACTTTAATTGCCTCCTTCTCAATTCTTTTTCTCATCCTATTTCTCTATCTTTGCAGATCACAAGCTGCTACATGATGTTAAACCTCAAAGTGAGTCTTCTCTGGATTTCTTTCATCTTCGGCTCTCGTGGACACTAAAATGAATGGCCTGAATTTGTACGGCGAGAAATCATGATTGTGATGAGAGTTTAAAGCTGGCTGGCATGGGGAGGAGAGCCAAAATAATTCAGAGCATAGCATTCCCTATTTGTGTAAATAGTAAACATCTTGAATTTGCGCCATTTAGTCTGCTTTGATCTGTGTAAATCCCATTTTAACCAAGAAAGTACCCATCATGCATACTGCCATGACTGAGTGGCCACTATTTATGACAGGCATGTCATCACAGCTGTGTCTTGATATTAGCTTGGAGCCAGGAGATGTATTGGTTGTGACAAGTGAACATGTGCTATATTGTGGAGGATTAATGGCTTGTAATCATTGCAAACGAGCTAATTTGACCAATTTGTGGTGCTGTCCTTGCGTTCCCATGGCGGCCTTCAATCACCAGCCACTGGCCCTGTTCTTTTAAAACCACTGGCAGGTCGCTTGCCTCCATTAACCTGCCACATTTGTGTGAGGCGAGGCTCTCTTTGTAATCTGCAGCAAGGCTAAATGATTCAACGGAGAGCACTTTAAAGGGAAGATAATCTGCTGTAATCACACTAGCAGGATTACTAAATTAATTTGCTTCTCACTGGTCGACCCTACCACCGGTGAATGCCGATTGTCCTCTCTGTAAGACATCTATCATGGCCATTGGATATAGACCTGTGGGTCTAACGGCAGTTAAGCTAATCACACCACACGTTAGCTGCCTGGGTGTGATAAGTAACAGATTAGAGCAATGTTTCTCTAACGGGGCTACACATACCCCTGGTGGCTCTTGAAGATACTACATGTGGTGTGACTGCTGCATAATATTGGCCATTAAAACAACAAAATGCTAATAATCTGATATTTATGTTGTTGTTGTTGTTATCTTGTAATGGAAAAAAAGTATTATTTCAGCAAATCCCAGTTTGGAGTGAAACAGGGCTCAGAAGCCAACACGTTTGAGAAACGTGGTGTAGAGTATATGGACATGTTCATTAAACTCTCCCTGCAGTGCATAATGTACCATAGAGAAATTAGGCAGATGGCTCACTCCCCCAAAACTTCATTCCACATTTTTATTTCATTTCCATGCCACATCTAACAGTAATCCACTACCACTCTTGCCCATGTTTGTCCTTGAATGTATTCATAATTAAAGAGTCATCCTAGAACCTTTTCTTTCATCTCTGTTCCAATAACTGTGGTTCTCTTAATAAAAGGCAGACAAGGCACTCTCTCCTGTGCTCATAATAGAAAAGCTATTTGTGAGCATATGTACTTCTGCAGGGTACCACGGTAACCTGATATTTGGTGTGTACCAGGCATGGAGGGCACCGGCGACGTGGCTCTGTACTCGGGCCTGGGTGCCAGTGTGGTTGCCGTGGCGTTGCTGGCGGTCGCCGTCATGCTGTACAGGAAGAACCACAGCGAGTACGGCGTGGACGTCATCGACTCCTCCGCGCTCACCGGGGGCTTCCAGTCCTTCAGCTTCAAGACCACCCGGCAAGGTGAGCGAGCCTGGTCATGGAGGCTGCGCACGAGGCCGTGCACAGCAGCGCCATCAAGGACCATTGAGACGGGGGGTGATTGATGGCTTTGGTTTGCATTGAGAAGTGTGGCATGTCTGTCTGCTGTCTGGCTAGGATTTATGCCCCCATAATCAGTGGAAGACCCTGCCCTTCTCCTGACAAACTGGGCCTTCTGTTATTATGGAGCCGCAGATCATCCATCTGATTGCAGCCCTCACCCCCCTGCCTCGTCCCCCCGGACCCTCCATTTGTGGGCCTCCGCCATCTCTTCGCCAGCCACTGATGGATACATGTGAGAGGCAGGAACAGCCATCATCAATTCCTTTTTTGTTAGCCACAGCAATAAGTTGTGTTGCTGTGGGCGTTCGGGGGGGCCGCCTTTGTCCCAGGCCGCCCCCTTACATCCATAGTGCTGTCACGGACTCTTCTGGGTTAGCCACAGCGATTGCCGGCATGGCGACTGGTGATCCATCCTGCCTGCGTCCTGACAGCACGGATAGAAGGTTTCGCTGTCTCCCCCAAGGAGCTGGTGATCTGCCCCACCTCTTCCTCAACACCCCCGGCCCCGGCCCCCGTCACTCGGGGAGGGGGGGGTGAGCTTGGGCTACATCCGGCAGATCATCAATCCTATTTAAATAGGCCAGCTCTCCTCATAGCCCCCTGCTGTGCCCTGGGCAGGCCACAATCACTCCCCTTCCCATTTTGCCTCACCATCAGCTGGACCCAGGAATAGCCCGCATATCCTCCTGCTGCTAATTCCTGCTAGTGCTTGCTGCACTTGCCCACGTCTGTGCGGTTGTTTTGTTTACATTTGACCATTCCTTATGAGCAGATTATAAAAAGAATCACTCATAGTAATATGTGCCTTGAAAATACAACTCTTCAAACCTTTAAAGTAGTTCTATAATCCTCTCAGTTGGCTTTCTGCTGCTGTGCCAGGCCGGATAGCGAATGAGTTCTCGGACCATGACCCTGTCTCTTCACATTACTTCTGGTTCGGAGTGATTTTTAATCAGAGGCCCAATTCCAAACCCATCCCTCAAGGTATTCAACCTGAGGTCCATTTCATTAACTTCATCCCACCCCATCCCATTCCATTTTCCCAGCACCATTCTTAAAGATGCACACTCAAGCGATAATCAGATTATTCTCCACAGAAGGGGAATTCAGCAGTGTGATCGGATGTCAGCTCAGAAGGCCAGTATCCACTGGGTAGCTCTTTTATTTTTTTCATTCAGAAGAAGGTTACATTTCAGAGTCTGAGTCTCTCATGGTTTGCCTGTCAGAAGCAAATTTTTCATAAATTAGAAACAAAATGTGCTGAAAGCGTAATTTTTCAATTACACATGGATAACATTCCAATCATATTAAAATGTCTTCTCCATTATCTCTCCTCATGCTTCATATTCCTCACAATTCAGAAACCATACATTTCCATTTATATCACCTATTTTTTAACGTGATGTGAGTTCAGCTCCGCTGAAACCTGTGAGAGTTCCAAATGTGAAAGGAGCGTGCCACAGACGGTCCTAAACAGATTGAGCCTGTGGTAATTAACGGTTCCCCTAAAAATAAACCAACATTAGCCTCCCGCCTTGAACCGCTCGCCAGGCAACAGCTGGCCGGCAAGGACTCTGTGACTTCACCGTTGTCTTGGCACGGGCTTTCCTGGGGCGCCCCTTGCCCGCCTCTGCGTGCCAAATCGATGCGGTGCATCTCTTGTCCTGTTTCACTGGCGTAGCCCCATCTAATGGGCACACACACACACACACACACTGTGGGCTGCTGGGTCCTTGCTGGGAGCTGAAGGCTCCTCTCGTTTACAAAGCAGTCACCTAGACCCCTCCCCCCTCCCCTTCCCCACCCACCGGTGTCCTTCAGATGGATGACTTTGTTCAGAAGCGCTGACTCCAGCAGAGGGATTATGGAGATCATGCTGCTGCGTGTGCTTGCTAATTAAATCCAGTGCTCTGACCGTGGCCCGAAGCCCGGGACCCCTCTGTCCAGGTTGTGGCCCTTAGCCCTTGAGCACTGGTCACCTGCCCAGACATAGCAGGTATGGTAGAGTTTAGCTGTGCGGTCATTGGAAGTGAGGACGCTCGCAAGCGTCGCCTACGATTTGCTGCTTGAGGGCAACAAAGGTTATGCTTCAATATATAATGTAGCTGGTTTAATGTACATACTGTAAAGGATCAGTTAATTACATTTCTATTTGTTTTCAGCCAGCTAATCTTAGCTCCTGAAAAATATGATTTGAAACATGTAATGCTAATGGGGTATATAGTGCTACCTCCTGTATGTGTCTGTCTGGTCAAACCATGAACAAACCTGATGTTATACCCAGGGGGCAAAGGGGATTTTACAGACATGGAATGTTGTGACTCAAAAATTATATCCACTGTTGGACCTTCAAGGGTCATAACCTGGGTGCACAATCTGGTAAACTATCTACTGGAAACTAAGGGTGTAAGACAATAGCTATACACTCGAGTATTGCGATATTATGTTGCGCGATACTGTATCGAAACACTGTATCTGTATAAAATATATACTGTATATACTTTGCTTCAAGTTAATTTCCATATGCAGTCCCTGAGCAAGTTTACATAAGTGTTTCTGTGCTTTTTTGCAGCGGCACCATTCAATACCATAACTATGCCAGCTTTTCACAAATTAGAAATCACAATATATCGTAATATTTCGAGGAATATATTGAGGCAATATATTGTGGCCCCTGTATCAGGATACATATCGTATTGCCAGATTCTTGAGAATACACAGCCCTACCGGAAACATACAGGGTGGGTTTAAACAAATATGTTTATTTTTCCTTTACTCATATCAGAATGATAAACCCATCAAAAGTAGTATACATGTACATATTTGTTTATATAACAAGTTTCATTCTGATACGAGTAAAGGGAGAAAATAAGGCTACCTAGAGGTACAGACCCATCGTGTAGGTTTCCAGTAGGTAGTTGATTAGGTTGTGCACCCGTTTATGGTCCTTCTGGGTCACAAGCCCTTAAAACCTTTCATGTCTAAATTCTGGAAAATAAATGTGGGTTTGTCCCCTGGGCATTATGAAGAGTACGTATGCTGCTGCCAGTCTTCATTTGAACATAATGCATGCCAGTTCAACCGTACACAGTTCACTGAGTCGGATGGCCATCCAGTTGAACATCTCAAAGGCCTTTTGCATACCCTGCCGTGTTCACCACACGCTAGCGTGACCGTAAGCCAAGGGGTCACTGCTAGGCAGGTAGGTGGGCTGTTGCTAGGAAACAGTATGACTGTTGCCCTGTGTGCGTCTCTGTATGTCTCTGTAGGCAACCCGCTGCTCCTGCCCTCGACCATGCAGCCTGACTTAACAGTGGGACGGACATACAGCACCCCCCTCGCCTTCCACGACACCCTAGACAAAGAGCTGTTTGACCCCCTGCCAGACATCAAGGTCAAAGTTCAGAGCTCCTTTCTGGTTTCACTAGGTGTAGCTGAGCGGACAGACTTCCATGCCAAAGAAGCCCCCCCGCGGGGCCTGAGTCGAGACTGTTGCAGCAGCACTGTGGACAGACGCAAGAAGGAGCTGCTGCCTTCCAACGAGCCCTTCACCCCCGCTAAAGAGCAGCAGAGGACAGCAGGTGTGTTTGGACATCCCGGAGGCAGGCTGGTGGTGCCAAACACAGGTGGGTGTCAGCACCTGCTTGAAACATAGCCGTCATTATAGGTGTGCCTGCCTTTTGAAAAGAGGAGTGCAAGCGTCCGAGCACTCCGCTGTGGGAGGGGCATGCACTGTTACACTTTCAAATCACACCAAAAGAAGGGTATTATGCAGTAACAATGCCTTTAAGGGTATTTCCTACCACAAATCTCTCATTTTGTAGTGTATATTAAATGATATAGATTGTGACTTGGTGTCCTGATGGACTAGTATGTTACCCAAAATCCATAATTAGCATATTGGTTGCTAACCTGACACACATTGAATGCTGGAAGAAACATGTACTCCCATTCCTTCAAATAAATGTAGCTATGAAAATGCTTTACCGATCTTAGAAGATTTTGAGTTGGTAAGGGATCACTTGAGCAAAGCCATAACACAAATGCCTGTTTCAACTTTACATGAACAGCATTTAGCAGCAATAGATGGGGAGGTCATACACCAGCAATTGTGAACAAACAGCATTCTGTTATAATAATGACAGCCGCATGTCATCTGGGCTAAACAATAAAGTGCTAATTTCCTAAGAGAAGGAGGAAGGAGGGGATAACAGAATAAACAGGACAGTCATACTGTCGAAGATATTCACTTTAACTCCAGAAAATATTGATTAGCATACTGTGCTAAAATGTCGTCCTGTGCTCTGTGTGCTCATTGATTGATTCCCTCTAAATAGTGAAATTGTAATTGTAAATACACTAATTGTTGTGTTTGGGTGACAGGAGAGCTATCTTGCCCTTTCAGCCATTCCATCTCACACGTGGCTTAATGATAGCCCAGGAACATGTGGCCAACAAGAGGCTTTTCAAGTAAGGACTGATCTCTGTTGAACGGCAAACTTTTCACAGAGAAAAAGACAGCTAATTAGAGGAGAACGTTTTGTAACGGTGAATGCTTCAAATCTAATTATGAACCAAAATCTCTTTATATCGCCACACTTAAATTTCACATAATCGCCAATTCTCAGACTTGTGCAAGTCGTTGCTAGGTTTGTTGCCATTGACAGGAACCTGATTGTTATTCTAGCGCGTACTCGCTAGCTCTCTCAGGCAAACAGGGGTCATGCTGTTATCATGGCCACCAACACGAGTGGAGCGATTGGATGGGTTTGGATGAGCTTGGATGAACAGAGTGCTCCAGTCGTCACAAGGTCAACAGTCCGTGTGAATGTTACACTTCTATGGCTCTCCTGCCAGTCTTTGTGCTTGTAGTGGGGCACCCACAGCTCACATGGAGAGCTGCAAACAAATCAGCTGCCTCCAGACTTCTTGCCGCCGTTTGAGGGTTTGAGTAGAGAAGTCAGCACTGTCAAGTGCAGCACTTTGGTTTCCACTATGCTGTGCCCACTCTTCATTAACTTTGAATGGTTGGCCGTACAGAGCATATTACCAATGCTGTCATTGCATATTGGCATAAAACAAAGCCATGCAGAAATACCCTGCAAAATATCCGTCATTTCACCGCTACAAAGCAGTTATTCACCTTATTTTGACCGTAATCAGAGGGTGTTATGGGGAAATCTGCTGTCATCACATCTTGAGAAATGTTGAGGTATGTTATGATTAGTTTACTTTAAAATAACGTCTTCCCATTTTCTAATGTTGTCTCCCACTTGGTAACAAATATTAAACCATATAACTGTTGCCATAAACAAGGTATTTTTATAAATAAAAATAAATAAATAAATAAATATGTTTTGGACACAAAATATGTTTTGGACACAAATTTTAATATATTGAATACATTGGAGGTCTACCCACAAAATACAATATTACTTCACATTTTACACATTGTAAATAAATGCTACAATTCAAATATATTGCTTTACTTACATTGATGATTTTTTCTACGATACTCATTCCTACAATAAAGTGAACATAATTGTATCTCCAGTATCTCATACATCATCCATCTTCATCTGCTTATCCAGAGTCGGGTCGCAGGGGCAGCAGCTCCAGCAGGGGACCCAAACCCCCCTTTCCCGAGCCATATTAGCAAGCTGACTGGGGAATCCCGAGGCGTTCTCAAGTCAATGTGGAGATATAATATCTCCACCTAGTCCTGGGTCTTCCCCGAGGCCCCAGTTGGACATGCCTGGAACACCTCCTAAGGGAGGCGCCCAGGGGGCACCCTTACCAGATGCCTCTACCACCTCAACTGGCGCCTTATCTCATACACGTTTTGAATTAATGCAATATCAACATGTCGGCCTTCAAAGTTCTCGTTTGAATATTTGCTACTACCACCAAGATCTGTATTGTCTTGAACTTGTATTGAACTTGTACTGAAATGTATTGTCAACGCTACTGTAACATGGCATGTAGGAAGCCAGATGTTGATGTGATGAAAGCCAACTGCCATATTGGAGGTGTTGCAATATATTCACTTCTCAAAAATCTGTGTTCTTCTACTCCAGCAAATGTTTTTTTATGAAGCAGTACTTGTATAAGCACTCTGCTCTTCGAATGGGAATGTCTTCCCACTCTTAGTAGTAGAGATGAGTAGTGTCAGGCATCAGGGTTGAGGCACTGTTGTTCTCAGGGCACACTGCAGCACTTTTCACATGGTGTTTTCAAACATGTCTGCCAGATAAATATCTATAAAGAACTGTTTGATAAATACTGTATTGTACTGTACAAAATGTACTGGTCTAAATGTCAAAATCAGGGAATGCTTTGAGTTTTAGTTCCAATATCCAAATCTTATGCTACAGTATGTGATCGTATTAGTACATTGTGTACTCTATCAACAAGATCGTCTAGCTACAATCTTGAATCTTTCCAGTTGAATCAAAGTTTGATCACTTCAATGTCAGGGTAAGCCACATTGACCGATGGCTGGTTGTTCTGCCTGTCCAAACCCAGCTGTCTGATCCTTTGAATGTTGTACTTTAACACCAGGTTAATTAATGTATCTGTCAGAATCTATCAGAATCATGATTGTATTACATAAGTCGGTGATGAATAGCAGCCAAACTGTTATTCATATAATGTATAATGGAAATGGTTAGATATTGTTTCTGTATTAACAATACAACACCAATGAATCCAATAAGCACACCTCTCATGAGCGAGTAAGACTGTAAGACCTTAGTTTGCCCTTCATTTTCGGACTGTTAGTCATTGCTGTTGACACGTTTTGTGTTTTCTAGGGGTCAGTCTGCTGGTACCTCATGGTGCAGTGGCTGAAGATATGTCTTGGGAGATGTACATGGCTATCAATCAGGGAGAGGCCAGGTAAGACCTGAGCTTACCTGGGAAAGTATTTTTAACCCGTCCTATCTGACAGATTTCCACTCATCATCAATCACATGTCCATCTGTGGCCACTCCACATTGTTCTTTTCATTTCCTCAACATATTCATTATCACATGAAATCCATCAGAACTGCAGCATTTTGTCCTTCAAGCTGAATAGTCTCTTGGAACAAGGACAAATTCCCTTTTTTTCGGTCTATTGTAATTTTCTTAAACACTACAGAAAGAACATAGAAGGTTATAAATTACATGTTTAATATGCTGGATTAATGGGTCTGTCAATCACCGCAATATTAAATTCAAGGTAATCGAGTCAAATAAATATTCGTTATCTACAGTACATGGTACAGTAAGTGCTACAAAGTGACTTTCACTTTATTGAGCTGCATGGGTTTTTCCCCCCTACTGTACATAAAATTACTAAGACATTTTATGTTCTTGGTTATTTTAAAAAGCTCTGAGCATCACTGTAAATGTACAATACAGTATACCCTATGCTGTTAGTAGTATAGTGGAGTGGCAAGGTTAAGCAGAAAAAAGTAGATATTCTTCCGATGTAAGATTAGCATCCAAACTAAACCTGAACTCTGTCTCAATAGACTGCAACATTATTGATTGTGATGCTAACAAATGCCACCACCAACTACTATATTCTACGTCTGTTGAAAAACTACACGTGTGTACATGCTAAACATAACAAAGGCATGTTTTGATAAATCTAAGCACGTATTTATGCGAAGTGAGCTCAGGTGAGGTGTATATTGGATGGCCTGTGTGTATGTGTGTGTGCACGCGCGCACAGTGGAGACAGACTTCCTGTTGTCTTCCCAGAGTACATAGTATCTTCTTTGACCCTCCTTGTGTTTGTCTCCCGCTATCCATCTGACTCTGCTTACCGCTGGGCCGCAGGACAGCTGGAGGCAGCACTCTGCAGGGGCTCCAGTGTGTCGTGATATGGGTGTCCATTTCTGCACATTAGTGTAGGCTTTGATCTCCCAGCTACCTTGAAGAAAGTTCCATCCATGCAGAATGACCCCCGTTGAGTTTACTGCAATGCACTCCTGGATTCCGCTAATGCATTAGGAGAAGGCAAAGTCAAAGCTGCGAGCTCTCTGCAGCCCCTGGTACTCAGAGAGACGTAGGGAGTCAATATGTAGTTATACACTTCAGACATTGTCAACAGTGGGGCTCTCTCTCTCCATGACACAGCCCTGAGTGTCAGTTAATGTGCTGATGAATGGAGCACTGAAGGACAATTCAGTATTAAGTTAGACTGCACCGACCTCTCTAGAGACCTTTCATCTTGGCAGTATTTCCGACCTGTTAACGTATTCCGAATGCCAGGATGGACCTAGCCCCTCTCCAGGATGGTTACTCGTTGGTCCTTCCTTCCCGCAGAGAAGCCACAGGTGTCAGGCTACCTAATGTGTCACTATTTATGTATGCTGCCGTGCTGTAGCAAGACGCAGAGGAAAGTGACAAATTAAACTTGCATGTTAAATGTCACGGCTATACTTTTCAGAGAACTGTAATGTTCACATGGTGAAATATTTACATTGGAATGATGCCTGATAAATTAAAGCTGTTTTTTAAATATATTTTGAGACTTAAATGAGAGAGGTTTGTTAGTTGGCATCAAAAAGTGTGGGCACAAGTTAAAGCCTGGTTAATGCTTCAGCGGGTTTGCGTTGTTAATGTTGTATTCACGCATTCAGTATTTACAGTTGGGCGGCCTAGTTGTGTTAGAATTGATTACTGAGCATGTGTGGTATATTTGAAATAATCATATAAAAAAACATGTATTCCCATTGAATCTCTTAGTTACACCAACATTTATGCCAATAGAGAATAGTAGTCTATTTATAGAAGGCCGCTGTTTGCAATTTTGCTTCCCGATCATCAGGGAAGTCCCCTAGTCAAGTTACTAAATGTAGTCTCTGGTAATGATCGGTGCAAAAACATGTCTTTTCAGCGAATCTCATAATTAGCCTATGGTGGTCAAAGTGAAATAATATAATGATTGCTGCACTCTGGCATATGAGCTTGCATCCGCAAGACAATTGTTGCTGGCCGGTAAACACCTCCCTTCTCGCTATCCAACCAATTATCATTTGTGCGACAGTGCGTGTTCTGTTTCCCTGCAAGCGTGACTGCGGGTGCCGAGTGCGCTTTTAGATTTTGGAGCTGGTGCCCACGGCATACTCAGCCTGGCTCTACGGGCCTGTGCACCTCCGCACAGACGGGCTTGACACTGAAGCATAAACCAAGCTTAAGGAGACATGAAGTTGTCTCTATCATACATAAGAGAGCTGTTTCTCTGCTGAAGCAAATCATTACAAATCATTCATTTCAGTGATGAAGATACCAATCTCGGTTTTCTTGCAGACACCTCCTGGCTAATACAATAAAAAACACAATTTAAAATTCAATATCTCATCAGCGTGCTTTACCAAGCTCCTGCAGAAGCTTTACTGTTTTATTTCTGATGTCACCTCCAGGGTTCTGTATTTAATTTAACTACAGTATTATGCAGATTATTTTCTTCTTCCTAAGAAAATGATCATGCCAAGCCATAATATGCTTTTGTAAATGTTTGCCCAGGGTTTATTTGTTTTACACTGGATCACCTCTTCCCTGTTTAAGGATTCTTACCTGCCATAAGAGGAGGAACGTCTGATCTTCCCATGGTTTTCCTTTTGAAAATATTTCTGGCCCAGTCTGACAGCGTTCGGTTTCAGCAACTGCAGTGTTTTTGAAGTGCTTATTTCTCTGTTGCTCTGTATGTGCGAAAATATGTTTACTGTAGACTGTGGTCTGTTGTGCTTGTCATCTCGTGAGCTGTCAATCACTGTCTATCCTGGCAGGCCAGAGGACCAGAAGAGAATTATATCCTTTCTTCTGGTCGGATCCAAAACAGTCTTTGAGCATCCCCCTTCTCCACACCATAATAGAATCCTATTAAAGCTTATTTTTCTCCTGTATTCTTGAAGCTTTTCAAAGGCTCATCTAAATCTTTTGAAGGCTCCGTTTTGCTTAGGTCAGACATATTTCCTTGGGCCCCCAAGGTTCGGTGAACACTTTGTGTTGTGAGATAAGTCTTCAACCTATTAAGGCACAAAAACAGCTCTGTCCTGCCAATAATGAGCTTTAATGGATGGGACTGGCGTTTGAACATGTTTACTTTATCAAACAAAGACAAAAATTTCAGGGTGTAAAAGGTTGTTTACTGTTGTCTAGACACTTACTGTATGTCTCCCAGTTTATATTACATTAAGTTAATGCTCATATTTTACGGTGAAGCTAGCTACATATTATGTTGTTTAAAGAAAAAATTCAATACAGGCCTAATAACAATATTCAGTTTGTAATTCTGTCGATCAACACTGTCAAGACTTCTAAATCTAAATCTGTATTGTTAATTAATGTGGACATATCCCAGGATATGCTTGTATTTTCTTCTTGTATATGATTCCATTGTTGGAGTCTAAAGAGCAGGAATTGCATGAGATCTGACCTTGGTTGTTTCATTAGATTGTGGCCATTGCCATTGGCAGATTTACAGTATAGGGATAGGTATATGAGTTCCTGCCTTACTGTCTTGAATTCTGTGTAAACAATATATTTTAGTGTAAATAACAAACAACAGTCGATTACTAAATTAAATAAATCACCTAGGAAGGTTTTGTAGTTAAGTGTGGTTCAGATATTTTTTTATTTAATCTTTTGAGTATAATAAAAATACAGATTTGGCTTTTATTTTACTGCCTGACTAGTGCAGGATAGGCTAGAGGTTCGAGAAGGTGACTTCCAGTTACTCATCCTTGTCTGACAGTAAGTATTCAGGAACAAGATGTAAAATTCCTATGCTTTAATACTACTAGATGTACCCACTGTAAGTCACTTTCGATGACATAGGACAGCAGTGGCGCAGCGGGTAGACAGGTGGTCCAGAAGTTGCTGGTTCAAACCCTGCTAACTCCTCACCATGTGTCGAGTGTCCTTGAGCAAAACACTTAATCCTAACTGCTCCTAGTGTGTGTGTGTGTGAGTGTGCGTGTGTCAATACTGTGTACAGCGCTCTGAGTGGCCAGAAGGTCAGCAAAGAGCTACATGCAGTACATCTATCTACAGTGTCTGCTAAATGTCATTGTCACAACCTCTATCCTCTGCTCAGCACAGGCACAGCATATCAGAATATTAATGAAACATACTAATAAAACTTAACTGAATTGTCTGAGAAAGCATGTGTTATTTGATTAATTATAAAATAGCACATTTTTGTCACATTTCCTGTTAAATGAAACTTAGATAATAATAATAATACATTTTATTTGTAACGCACTTTACATTAGGAGAAATCCCAAAGTGCTAGCTAGATAGCATTGTACAGGTAATGTCTGCTCCATTAGACCATATAGCACATTTAAAAAAAAATGTGAGTAGGGTTTATATTAATTAGTACTAAAGTTATAACTTAAAAACTCAGTAGTGCAGAATATTTCAAAGTACTGAGTAATTATTTTTGCTGTGTATTAATAAAAGAATTAGCAGAATTGTGAAATTAATTCATAGAGGAAATTCCCCATAAATTAAACAATCCACCCATACATCTATCACACATTTCATAGAGCGCTAAACCGCACCTCCATTTCTGAACTTAATATCTTAAGTGCACATGTGCACTTAAGAACATCTCTGCATAAGAAGAAAGCAGAACACACTTTTGTGACACTGGACTGCTCTACTCCCACCAGCACACATTTACTGGGACCAGCTCATTGTATTTGGACTAGTTGCATTGCATAAGGAAAGACTCCTAGGTAATACTGCATCAATACAGACTTTCTGTGTGTGTGTCTGTGTGTGTGCGTGTGCGCGCGTGTGTGTGTGTGTGTGTGTGTGTGTGTGATGTACAGTACCCAACTATGAAATGCATTTCAAGTTAGAAAGGTATTTCTGACTAGTTTGGTGACCAATTTATTATCAGCACTCTTCCAAAGCGTGTCTTCTAGCTAATAAACCCATCTAAGCTGCTTAAAACCTCTAAAGAATTAGATTACTTAATTATTTTCATGAAAGAGCAGGAAAAGAAGAGTCTTAGACTACTGGAAGGCTGCGGTAGATTATTTACCGTACAGGAACATTTCCAGAACATTCCTCAGCTTTAAGAGGAGGAAAGACGCTACAAAGCAGAGACAAGAGGCTGAATGAACATGTAGCCATTGACTGGTTATTACAGCAACATATGACGCTTCAGCCCCAGGTGTCTGATTAATGTATACATTCACAACAGAGGGGGTCCGCTCTGCCTTTTTAAAAATGTGGGAAACGCACGAGGGGGGGCCAAACAAGTTGGAGTCTACAAGCAAATAAAGGTGAGGCTAATGGAGCGTGTTAATGTGTGCATTTATTAAGTCCGCCGTTGCCTTTCCAGCCCAGTCTGTCACTTTTCACAGCTTCGTGTCCCAGAGGAGGGAGTCATCACTCAGTTGACATAATTAACCTCGTCAGGGGGCTCTGGAAGTGGCCATATTGCTCCCTTCATCCTAATGACAAGTGGAGGAAAGATTGTAAACCTTGTGCTGGTTCTGTCAGGGCGCAGGCCTGCTGGACTATGGAGCGGAGCAGCAGGCTAAAGACTCAGCTCTGCTCTCACTTCACATTCAATATATGATCAGCCTCGATGTTGTTGGCGGTTGTTTGCTGATGGACTGAGAGCTCTCTTAGGACAGCTGTGTGTGTGTGTGTTTTGACAAAGCAAATACAGGGGTTTTCATTTTTACAGTATGGTGAAGAGGGCAAGGTGAATATAATAACTCCACTCGGACAATGTGAGAGAGAGAGCGATAGAGAGAGAGAGAGAGATATTTCAGTACCAAAGCAGACTTTATGCATCTAATGTCTAACAATCCTTTGTAACCTGTTTCTAAAGACAAGATAATGTTTTGTGTGACTTAAAACAATTAGAAAACAATATGCCCCTAGTAAACAGTAAAACAGTGTTCTCAAAAATATAGATGCAAATCCAAATCTACTACAGTAGTGTGCGTGCGTGCGTGCGTGTTGCATCCGAAACAAGGTGACCATAAATATACCATGATGATGCAGTGCAGTTAATCAGAGGATGTTAATATACATGGTATTATTAAAAGTGGCCACTCAAATTGTATTGACAGTTACATATAGTCTGTATGAATGTGTTAATGGCAATGTTCCCCGTTTGCATCAGTGGTGACCAACAACCATTAGCTCTGTCTGTTCATGTCCACCCACACTACAGTAAATAGCCAAAAATGGCCAAAACACCTGTGTGGGTGGACAGGGAATTGAAAAGGCTGTCTGCATAAACAAGCTAAAACACACACACTTGGCGGCATGTGTTTGTTCCACTGGTTTCAAGGGCTTTGTTGGTGATTCCAGACACATATTGAGTGTACATCGTAAAGGACTCATGCTTTGCGTTGTAAGAAGAAATGTGCTGAGAAAATAATGTAATGTAATAGGAGCCCATTGGTAAGCCTGTCCCTTAACTCTTCCCTTAACTCTACTGCATGTTGGCAAATCAAACTTGTCAGATCAGCTGGCGGAGCTTTTCTCTGTGAGAAGCATTACTAGTGAATGTGGTATCATTTGCAGGGAAATTGTATAATGCATTTGACCTAAAAAGAAACTCACACATCTACAGTATCTATGAATCCAGACATCCTTTAAGGATGAGGAGATCAGTACCTGTGTAGAAGACTAGGACACAGCCATCAGAGTATGTTCTTGAGAAATCAATAGTTGACAAAGGTTGGGAAAGCAGGATTATCGCCTGTCGAATGGAATTCTGAGCAGCATTGCTTAACAGTCGTAGTCGTAGCGTTATACTGTAGCTAAGAGCATAGGCTATACACTACTTTAAGAGCGACCCTGTTCTTCGTGTGTGTAGCGTTCCAACAGAGGAAGGCTGTGAAGTCCTGCTGGGTCCCGAGGTGACGTACGGCCCCCCAGGCCTGGACCTGTTCAGCCCGGTGGCCGTGACCATAGCCCACTGTGCCGAGGTGGACGCCCACAACTGGAACCTTCAGCTGAAGAGGAAGACCCCGGACAGTAAATGGGAGGTGAGATCTGTCAGATACAAACAGGCGGGGCCTTTCCCTCATTCCTCTCACTTGTTGTCTCAGCAGGTAAATGCTGTTTAACTACTAAATACCAAGTAGTAAGGAAAGTAATGTTTCCTGACTTATGGTGACATGTTGATGTTCATCCCCGCCCCCTCCCAATCCATCCATCTATATATATACATATATATATATATATATATATATAAGTATA
>JAODUH010040281.1:1964-20754 GCA_027564835.1 Typhlichthys subterraneus | reverse complement strand
TTTTGTTGCCAGCGGTTTAGACATTAATGGCTGTGTGTTGTGTTATATTGAGGGGACAGCAAATTTACACTGTTCTACAAGCTGTACAATCACTACTTTCCATTGCAGAAAAGTGTAATTTCTTCATTGTTGTCACATGAAAAGATATGCTCACATATTTGCAAATACTGTATGTGAGGGGTGTACTCACTTTTGTGAGATACTGTATGTGCGCACACGCACACACATATATAGACATGTGTATACACACACAGTACACTAGAGTTATTGTATATTGCTCTTATGTCTTAGGCCCTGCCTTCAGAAGATCAAAGAGTCGGCCTCAAGCATCCCGGTCTAATGCTGAAATATTCCACTTATAAAAATCTGGCTAGTTTGGCAGCACTCCGAGATGACTTGGAGACCGCTATGGAGTTTTACTTGGAGGTAATGCGAATAATAGGGAAACAAGTTGAGTTGTGAGTTGAGTGGTGTTCAGTGGTGTTCTTTCACATTTAGTTTCACTGTGTTGCTGTTCCAGGCTGTTATGTTGGACTCCACTGATGTCAACATGTGGTACAAGATTGGTCAGGTGGCCGTGCGACTGGTGCGCATACCTCTGGCCCGCCATGCGTTCGAGGAGGGTCTACACTGTAACCCAGACCACTGGCCCTGCCTGGACAACCTCATAACTATCCTCTACACCTTGACTGACTACAGCTGTAAGTCCTGTGTGTTTATGAAGTCTACCACACCACGCTAAACACAACACATAAAACAGAATGATAGGATTCCAAGGGGAAACCTTGAACGTTTTACAGTTTGTTAATTTCCCAGGTGCTTTTATTGGTGTGTCAATTGAGTATACGTACAGGTATTGAGGGGCAGATAAGGTTAGGCATCTTGCTCAACAATGCTTATATATACTGTAAATAGGTTGGGTTGGGCGTCTTAACACAGGTCCAACACTTGACACAATGCTCTTTTCTGTTCTCCAGGCTGTTTGTATTTCATCTCCAAAGCCCTTGAGAAGGATCACTGTTACACCAAAGGCCTAGTGTTAAAGGAAAAGATCTTTGAGCAGCAGCCCTGTCTGAAGAGGGA
Source organism: Typhlichthys subterraneus (assembly GCA_027564835.1). Lineage (NCBI taxonomy): Eukaryota > Metazoa > Chordata > Actinopteri > Percopsiformes > Amblyopsidae > Typhlichthys > Typhlichthys subterraneus. Next base: position 19,671 of record JAODUH010040281.1, on the reverse strand, counting down.
CACTATGAAGTGGTTCATGAAATGGTGAACGTCTCTTATCAACCCGTGTTCCACAACCACAGTTGTTGTATGATTCCACACCGGTGAACCGTTCTCTGTTGCCTTTGCAGTGACATGTCCATCCACTATGTGGACGTGGAGGAAGAGGAGAGCAACTCCATTGTGCAGGAAGCACTGGAGCTACGGAAGCGGAGGCAGGCTCTTGCTGCTTGTGAACCCAAGCCTGACCTGGTCTTGGTTCAGAATATACGCTCTTTCTCGTGAGTGGCTCTCTTAAGGGTTGAATGTTTAATAACACTTAAAACAAGTAATGTGTCTGTGGGCTGTCAATACAGTTTTATAATTTAAGATGTACATTATCTATAAATGTCTGCAGCCAAGATAAGAGATTCTCTGTTGAGTTTGGCCTTAAAGACCAAGGCATATTTCCTCCTCCGTATGTTTGCTAGCACATTTAGTCCTTCAGGGTCGTTGTTTAGTGTAAACAGCATGCGCTGCAGCATAGCAACCATGTGTTTTCCATCAGGTGGAAGCATGTCGGCGAGAGCCTCCTGGCCATGTACAGGCACCAGACCACGTGTGAGCCGCCACGCCCCAGTCTGGGCCACAGGGTCGACCTGTCCGAGTACCGCGACCCCGCCTGCTTCCAGAACCTGCCCCCGCCCAGCAGCCCGGTCAGCGCTCCCAGCCCCAGCGCCTCCCTGCCCCCAGTCCCCGTCCCTGAGTCACCAGCCCTCTCCCAGCCCATCACGCTGGCTGAGTTCACATCCAGCCACACCACTGTGGAGATCACCACAACGGCTCCCCCAGTTGGTGGGTGGTTGGCTTTTCTACACTTCACCTTTGCTCAGACTGAGTTTGACCCAGTGTAGGTACATGGCTGACTCATAGTGTTGCACGGTATGCCCAAAATGAAACGGTACTGCGATACTCTGCTGTTAAACATGGTAAGATACATACTTCTATTAGAATCAGTACTTTTCGAAGGACAGTATTTCCTGTTTGAATTTGCCGTGAGCGTGCCGTTTCCTTTAGCACACTGCAGCTTTCATGAGATAATGTGACAGAACGAGACTATAAAATGTGCTCAGTAGAGTACGTCAAGGTGTATTGAGTCTTATTTAGCGCTGTTTAATAAGTGATATCTGCCTGAAAATATAAAGTCTGATTGTTACAGTCCTCCTGGCACACAGTGAGAACTTATCCCAAATTAATAATTAAACCTTTATTTCATTTCAAATAACCACAAACACACATCCAACGTAAACGCTCCGCTTCCTTCCTACTACCGCTTGTGTTACCGTACTCGTCTCGTGTTTCCTATTTTTGCCGTCTCTGATTCTTCAATATCTCCCGATATTGAAAGTCATGTTTCACTGTTGAAACAAAAGTGTTTGTATTGTGACAACACCAGTGTCTCTGCACCTGCTTTGTAGTGTTGCTATCGTAGCTTGTACAATAACAATGTCTGGTTCAATCTGACATGCAATAAACAATGCAGTCATACTGTGCACTATGACAAGATATCCCAGCTACCACGACACAGCCTGTACTTTCCACAAGTTGATGTAGGTGGTAATATTTTATATATATATATATATATATTAATTCATTCATAGTCTATAATGTTGCACTAGCTGCCCTGTGACTTGAGTGAGTGGGTGCCCTCATTATCTTGCCAGCTATGGACACATCGCTGGCAGACAAGGTGAAAAAAGCGCCCAAGAGGAAACGTGTGATAGAGGACAGTGGGGAGACAGCCAAGAGGCGGTCTGCGCGTGTCCGAAATACAAAGTGCAAGAAGGAGGAGAAAGTCGACTTCCAGGAGCTGCTGTTCAAATATCTGCCTTCCAGGTAGCGTTGAGGAAAATCCGCCATCGGCTTGTGCAGTTAGCTGTGTTTTGTAACAGTCACTCGTCTGGCTCTCAGGCTGAAGAAGTTTGACCCCGAGGACGACGACGAGAGCCTGAGTAATCTGGAGACACATTGTGAGGTCAAGGACGATGCACAGCTTCACCATGGGAGTTGTATGCCTGTGGATTCAAACGAATACATGGAATCTGGTAAGGTAGTGCCACATTGATGCGTTTCTTAACTGTCACACCCCACAGGCATTTTGCCTATTATATGCCGTCGGTAATAAACAAGCCATTTACTCTCTTGCAGAGCAACTGGACGTCCACGGCTTCCTGCTCAACAATATGAGCAATGGCGGTATACTGGACCTGATGCTGCGCTATCTGAAAGCAGTGGGTCAGAGGTTCATGGTGGAGTGGCCCCGTGGGCTCTCTGACGTGGTGCTGGAGGTCTATCAGGCGTGGAGGAAGCACAGCACTGGCCTTCCCAACCCGCTGCTTCGCGACTGCAGCAATCAGCACATTCGGGTGCAGGACCTTTCTGTTCACACGTCCATCCCTTTTCAAAGGGATTCAAGTGTCGTCAGTTATACAGTCATTTTTACAAACATGTTGCACATAACTGTAACTCTTAGGAGAATTTTCAGAAGAATAACCAATGACTTGCAAGTAGGGCGTTGAATGTTATTTTACACCCAGAGTTGGAAGATGCCCTCATCGAGCATCCCATTGTCCCCACAGTCGATTCAGTCATTACTTTCGTTACATCCACAGGAGATGCTGGCGATGACTTTGGCATGTATGGAGCTCCAGTTAGAGGACTGGTCACACAGCAAAGGAAAAGCTGGTATGTGTTTCTACTTTACCAAGGGTTCAGTGTTAAAATCAGTACAAGTGCTATAAAGAATGTGTCTTCACTAGTGTCTCCAAGGAGGAGCAGCGTCAGCCAGGGTGGTGATGCGTTTGACACAGAGTTCCCTGGGCAGCACTTCCACACAGATCTGTTCATGCTGGCCATGGGTGCTTCCCAGAGGGATCTCTTTGAGGATGACTGGCTGGATGTTATGGTGCGCGTCTATTGGCTCAAGGCGCGGTACTTGGCCGTGCAGGTAAGAGCTCCCGCGTCTGCTGTGGGTTTGTGCCCCACTGGGTCAGGGTGGCTCTGTGAGGGCTTCACGTGAACATTTGCACTGTGTTGTGCTAGTGTGACATGGAACAGGCCCTGGAGAGCTATGACGTCTGTATAGGCCTGTTGCAGAGCAAGCCGAAGACTCCTGAAGGAAGGCATTACACCATAAAGTTGCCTAACCTAAGAGTAGATGCGGCAATTTCAGTGGAAGAGGTTAGTCTTGTGATCTCTTACTTGGTCCATGGTTATACACATTAAAAGAGTTCAGGCAATCACTACCACACTAAATGTATATTGGAGAAAGAAACTATGTCAAATTGTTTGTTTACCGAAAAGCCATGGGGTTCCTCAGGCAATTCTGCGTGGCTGTTGGTTTTAACGACAGCTTTGTCTCCCCATGGACAGATTGACAAGCGGCTGAAATCTCTAGAGCGCTGTCAGTCTCTGGAGGAGATCCAGCGTCTCTTTGAGTCTGGAGACTTTGAATCTGTTTTGCGTGTGCTGCAGCCCACCCTCAACTACGGCGGCAGGAGCAAACCTTTGGAGTTCATCAGCTCAGCGCCAGAGAGGCCTGCACAACTCATGTTGCTGCAGGTTTGAAGCCCTGCAAATATACATCCATAGTCACAACAATAGGAACAGATTGTAGCGTTTTTGTGCCACAAAGCCCCCCCCTCCCCACACAGTTTTTATCTTTTTCTTTTATCCAAAGCGACTTACAAACTTTGTCAATAGTAGAAGATATCATACAGCAGTTGTCGTAGCAACCAATATTATTCTGTTAGTATAATGACAGCAGCATGTCACCAGGGTTAATTATATCATACTTTTACAGCATACGTTATCTAATATACCAGGATACTGGTATATTAGAGGTAATAAATGTGAGAAACATACCAACAAAGTACCAATATTCTAAGAACTTAACAAGGACAGAGAGAAGGTTTGGTTTGAGGTGAATTTAAAACTACAAACTATTTATTTTAGCCTACAACATTGATAAATTAATGCAGTATCTTGTTAGAAAAAGTACATAAACCAATAATGTTGATGTCGATCCACACTTGTGTGACCCCACATGACAGCATTTCAGAATCTCATAACATAACCGGTTGTAACTGGTCTAGTCTGTGCCCTGGATCATTGGCATGTGCCTCCACACTTTGGAGCCACAGTTGTAGAGCATGTCTATGAGGGGCGGAAGTAAAACAAATTCACTGCTAAAATGTTGGTGATATACATTAATGCGAATTGAAAAATAACTTAAATTATCAAGTGATTTGATAATATTCTCTCTACAATTTTTGTTACTTCCACTTGATTGATTACAATGAACAATTTGGCACTTCCATTCATCGTTTAGAGCATGCAATTTTTGTTACTTCCATTCAGCGTTTACAGCAAGCAACTTTGGTTACTTCCGCCCAAAGCCACGCCCACTCACTAACCCGGTCGAGTTTGTGGCTCTCAACTTGCGGGCCTGACTGTTAGTCATGAAGTTTAATGTTTTCTAGGTAGGTAGGTATCAAATGATTGAATCACTTCGCATATCGCATTAATTTATATTACCAACATTTTATCTGTTAATTTGTGTTACTTTCACCCCTCATACATGTTGGCTAGGACAACCTGATGGTTGACACCTGTGCTACACCCTGTTTGTGTGTCTGTGTGCTAGAACTCCTTGTTAAAGCAGCAGGACCACCAGCAGTGTTTAGAGTGCTCCGAGGTGGCCCTGAATGAAGCCATGCAGCAGCTGAGCTCTGGCCCCTCCTGCTCCTCGTCCTCAAAAGAGGAGTGGGTGAACACCATCACAGAGCTGCTGGACGGCATGGAGGTCTGCTTCAACCAGTGCCCGCAGCTCCTCAGCAACGTCCCGCGCTTTTCCAGCACGGCCCGACTGGCTAACAACCTCATCCAGGTCACACGCCTAGCTAGAGCTGGCCGATAACGCGTTACCCTGCGTTCACGCGGACGACAGTCGAGGGAGACAAAGCGGCCGGCTGCCATCCGTTTTCAGTAAGAGTTGGCGTTTTACAAGAGACAAGTGGCCGTTGCTAGCCAGCTAGGCGGGGGGAAACAAACTAGAGGTCTAAATTATGCAAATACGAAGTGTGACAAGGCCAATGGGAGTGAAGGCAGCATGACACGTGCTGCTGAAACGAACGATCCAACAAATCAGTAACCACAAGCCAGGAAACGTTCATGTGCAACATGTGTCTCCCTTTTTGTCGTCCATGTGAACACAGGGTTTAAGGGTTCCTTCTTGTACTAGAAAACCTGGGCCACAGGGTTTAATGGTTCCTTCTTGTACTAGAAAACCTGGGCCACAGGGTTTAAGGGTTCCTTCTTGTACTAGAAAACCTGGGCCACAGGGTTTAAGGGTTCCTTCTTATACTAGAAAACCTGGGCCACAGGGTTTAAGGGTTCCTTCTTATACTAGAAAACCTTGGCCACAGGGTTTAAGGGTTTCTTCATGTACTAGAAAACCTGGGCCACAGGGTTTAAGGGTTCCTTCACGTACTATAAAACCTGGGCCACAGGGTTTAAGGGTTCTTTTATGTACTAGAAAACTTGGGCCACAGGGTTTAAGGGTTCCTTCATGTACTAGAAAACCTTGGCCACAGGGTTTAAGGGTTCCTTCACGTACTATAAAACCTGGGCCACAGGGTTTAAGGGTTCTTTCATGTACTATAAAACCTGGGCCACAGGGTTTAAGGGTTCCTTCACGTACTATAAAACCTGGGCCACAGTGTTTAAGGGTTCTTTCACGTACTAGAAAACCTGGGCCACAGTCACACCAAACACTGTAAAATGAGAAAAAGTCAAATATCCTGGGAAATAATATTATTATTATTACATTCATATTATTTGACATTTTCCTATTTTCTTGTAGCTAATGTATTACTACGCTATCAGAGCTTCCCAAAACGGATAACATCTGAAAGGGCTATGTTCTGTTCGGGATGGTGTAGCCGCTGAAATGGTGGGTTTACGGGAACGGACGCTCTCTTTTTCTCTCAACGCTGACGTGCTCTTGTGTTTCCAGCTGATCGATCTTAGCATGACCATCTCCGAGGATCCCAAGGAGCCCTTCTTCACGTCGGTGTTGCCGTGGATTGTCCTGCATCGGGTCATCAAACACGAGGAGGCTGCCTTTGACCGCATGCTCTGCCAGCGCGTGTCTGCGGGGGATGATGAAGGTGGGCGGGATCCTCGTCTCTAAGCCCCCCACCCCACACACACTTTCCTGTGATGTTTGAGCACGGGCCTGTTGTCACGGCGGCTGATGGCGGTGTTAACTTTGATCCCCAGATGACTCAGACACACCCGTGCTGCCTTCTTCCCTCATGCTGCTGAACACGGCTCATGAGTACCTGGGACGCCGCGGCTGGTGCTGCAATTCAGACGGCAAGCTCCTCAAGTTCTACGTGAGTGTGGCACACTGCAACATGAGCCCCTACATAAGAGAGTGAGATTACAATGTAGTGTGAATGTGGTTTTAGTTGGGATTGCTTCTAGCCTGCAGGTATCCACTATATATCATATGGCAATGCTCTGTCATTGAAAGCACGTAGAGCACTGCAAGGCAGCAAGCGTGCACAAAAGGTATCGGAGCCTAACGTGGTGTCACAGGAATAGCTTTGTTCTACAAAGGACAGCATGTGATGGTGAAGATATGAGTGGCATGCTTTTGTTGTTAAAGTTGTTAAATTGTTGTTAAAAAGCAACGCCACATGGAAATGGAAATAGTGTTTTTTGTATGAAATAATAATTGGAAATGGATTTGGTCAGGAGATTAAATGCTGTGGCATGTGTGGGTCTGTGTGTTGCAGGTTGGAGTGCTAGAAAAAGAGCTGGCCGCTTCCGCTAAAGATGACGCCCATGCCTACAAAGAGGAGCTGGAGATGGCCTTAGAGCAATGCTTCTTCTGCCTGTATGCCTACCCCAGTAAGAAGAGCAAGGCCCGATACCTTGAGGACCACTCTGCTCCACAGGTCACTCACACGCACACGCACACACACACGTGTCTTAATGTCTCCATATACTGTGTGTGTGTGTGTGTGTGTGTATATATATATATATATATATATATATAATTTTATTTTTTATTTATTTTTTCTACATGCAATTTCCTTTCATTTATTAATATTCACTTAATCATATGTTTATAAATTGATATACCATATATCTAAGCCAGGAGGTCTAATCCCAAAGTAGAATCCTTTACTTTCGAATACTGTACAGGGAATATATTATGATTGAATTGTTCCGTCAGAATGTTGGGTGTAACATTTATTGCAACAGCACTTTGCTATGGCCTATTGCATCCTCTCCCTGGACTTGTGTATATGTGTAATGTATATATCTGGCCACTAGGTGGTTGTCAATTCCTTGTTGAGTGTTGTAATGGAGTCATAGGTATATGGAAAAAAACACAATCTAAATATTTTAGATCATGAATACATGACGTAGTTTAAGTTTGCTTTATTATATGAATTTACTCCAAGATTTTATGGGGCTGCACACATGTATCAGGACTATGCTCCAAAAATAACATTTAATATTTTAATAGCATAAATCAGTGTACATTTTCTTTCGATATTAATATTTTTCATAGCTTTAGAATGGAAAGCATTGCACAATCTAGAAATGAGTCCAATGAACCTGCATGGTACTGCATTAATAATGCACGAGTGCACAGCAAATATCTGGGATGGCCCACTGCTTCCACTCCCAATGTTCCAATGTTGAGATCATACATGTCTAAAATGCATCATCTGTGTTTGACCATCAGGTTGAGCTGCTGTGGAGCAATGCGCTCTTCATGTTCCAGTATTTCAAACCCAAGACGCTGCCAGAGTTTGACAGCTACAAGACCAGCACGGTGTCTGCAGACCTGGCCAATCTGCTGAGGAGGTTCTCTAGCATTGCTCCCCCAAGCGACACTCCAACCCTCACCATGGACGAGGTGGCAGCCTATATTGAGGGCACGCCTACAAAGGTCAGTGTGTGGGCCGACGTCAACCAATGCCAAGCGCACCAATGAGTCACACACGCTAAATTGCTCAATGTGGATTGTCGTGCAGTACTACCAATTACATGCTCTGCTCTGCACCTACACTGTTCCTCCGCTTGTCCAACAGCAAGCAGATGTTTTCTAAATATTACATCATGTTGTAATTCCATGACACATTTAACACAAACACATCACGCAGTAGGTAGGTAGGTGGGTGAGTTATTCAGTGTGGTGTTATGAATGGGGGGTGGGAATCCACTGGTCTATTGGTCTCTTTAGTAAGTAATACTTTCTTAATGCGTAGGCATGCGCATTCACACAGTTAACACAAAGACCAGATTACTGTATTACATACATTATTATTACTGTAGTATAGGTGAAGTAGATGAGACAGTGTTTCTGCTGCCTTTGTTGTCATGAAAGCATTCTAAAGGTGTTGGCTTTTGTCTCGCTCTAGGCCCCTTGTTTGCCTGAGGGTGGTGCCCCCGCGCCCCCAATCATTGACGAGATCTTCTACCTTCTGGCAGACTACCACTTCAAGAACAAGGAGCAGTCCAAAGCCATCAAGTTCTATATGCACGACATCTGCGTGTGTCCCAACAGGTTACGCACAATGCTTTTATGCTAGAGCATTATTTGTTACATTTGATTGCTGTATCATACAGCGGCGTATGCTTTATCTGGCCCTGTTTGGTCAGGGTGTTAGTTGTACTGCAAGAGACAGAGACATTGGAAACAGAGGGCTGTGCGGACAGCATTTCCACTTGAGATCTATGGTTCTTTTCACCCTTTATGCAGACCAGAACGACTATCTCTCTGTGGGGGTGTTAATGGGTATTTTGAGTATATTATGTTACTTCTCAAGTACCTACGATCAACCTGAGGCCACAATGTTATTTCTGCAGAATTCTGCAAACGGTTGCGCGGTAAAGTGACTTTGTTTCAGGACATGCGTGGTAGATTTCTGGGCGCTGTATACGCCAGCCTCCACAGCAAAATGCTTCTAGTGACATGCCTACTTAAGAGACCCGGAAGCGTTCCATTTGTGCTTCTTGTTGTTCCAACACCTTTGGGTGCGACCGTGTGTTGTGCTGCCAGGTTTGACTCCTGGGCCGGCATGGCATTGGCCAGGGCCAGCCGCATCCAGGAGAAGCTCAACTCCAACGAGCTGAAGAGCGACGGCCCCATCTGGAAGCACTCGCAGGCCGTGCTCAGCTGCTTCAAGAGGGCCCTGGAGATAGACTGCTCCAACCTGTCCCTGTGGATCGAGTACGGCACCATGTCCTACGCCCTGCACACCTTCGCCTCGCGCCAGCTGAAGCAGTGGCGTGGCGAGCTGCCCCCGGAGGTGGTCAAGCAGGTGAGGGTACCCCCCCACACACACAAACACACACACACACCTGTGTCAACAACTAGTGTGCTATCGCGAGCGCTCGTGTTGGTTGCCACCCGCTGTGATAGATAAATAAATAAATCAATACAATTCACATGTCTCACGCTAGCGGTTGTGCGACATGTGAATTCACTGGTGAGATATTTGATCTGTCCCCTTAATGGAGATGAGTCATGACACCCCTGTGTGTGTGTCTCTCAGATGGAGGAGAGGAGAGACTCCATGCTGGAGACGGCCTCCCAGTGTTTCCAGGCTGCCTCCCGCTGCGATGGGGACAGCGACGAGGAGGAGTGGCTCATTCACTACATGCTGGGCAAGATCGCAGAGAAGCGCAAGCAGCCGCCGCGGGAATACCTGCAGCTCTACAAAAAGGTGCGGGGCGCAGGGCACGAGCGTCGGCAGCCATCGCCGCCCTGGCGACCAGAACAAAACTTAATTCAAGGGTTAACATTAAGACCGACAATGGGCATTTTCCAAGAGCCGCTAGCGTGCGGTTAGATAACCCACCTCCAGAAATGGATAGCTGACCCCCAGCTCACCTCCCTCAAGCTGTTTTGCACAGTAGAAGCGCGCACTTAGTCATAGCTCTGTTGTTCTGATTGAATCAGCGGAGGCAGATTATCTCGTTGGGAGAGCGACGGTCGGCGAGCGCGAACCTAAGTGTCTGCTCACGTAGCTCTCGATGTATCCTCGCCCGCATGCCCTACTTTCCCTCCACTTCATCTCAAAGACGCCCTTTGTTTCCTAAATGGTCCTTAAGTGTTCTCATTCTATATGCAGGCCGCACACTACCTGCACGAGGAGGCAGCCAGGTACCCGCGGAAGATCCACTACCATAATCCTCCCGACTTGGCTATGGAAGCCCTGGAGGTAAACCTGCTGTTCTATTAGGCCTTTTTGTTTTTGTGGTCGGCTGGGTCTGATTGCATCACGTGCGTGCCTGCCGAACCCGGTTTACCTGTATGCTTTCTTGGGCACGATGCCTAGCCTTGACCTTACTCAATACCTGCAACTGTACATGTCACTCACTTGGGATAAATAGGTCTGTGTGTTGCCCGTATTGTAATGCATTCAATATTACAGCATGTGTTTTGCACTTACTCTGAAGCAAACCCACAGCGAAAGCTGTTCGTAGGACCACCTGTAACGTCTGTAGGACCCACATGTGTTTGCATTCTCTCCAACACCTCTCAGTTGTATTTCCGTCTGGGCGCCACCATCCTGAAGCTGCTGCAGGCCAACGGGCCCGACCTGGAGCACGAGCTCTTCTTCACCATGCTGGTGGAGGCCACCGTGGGTCCCTTTGCCCGGGGGGAGGAGAAGAGCATGCCCAGCATGCCCAGGTCCCATGAAAAGTAAGCCCAATGCGTTGTTCCATCCGCCACTGCTCTTCCAAGGCTAAAACGTATCAAGATAATGTAGCACCGTTATTATTAGCTCAGCTACGTTGTTAGCCGGTGCATATGCGAGCACACGGGTGCGGCTAGCTTGCGTTAGCGCTCGCACGCTGAAGCACCTCTGGGTTAGATCGTGGCTCAACCCTGTGCGTGCCGTTCCAGGGAGAAGCTGCCGCCGGGAACTGACGAGGACTCCCGCTGCTCTCTGGCCGGGGGCGTGGCCACGGGCCTCAGAGCCTCCCTGGCCTCCAGAGCCGCTCCAGGTCTGACATCCCCTCCTTACACGGCCACACCGGTCGACCACGATTACGCCAAATGTAAAACTCTCCGGCAGCAGCAGCAGCAGAAGAAGAAGCAGTGGCAGCGGCACGGGGAGCAGCAGGCTGATGGTACAGTCCCAGTCCTAGACACTGTGTTCCGGGGCCTCGGCTCCGCACACAGGCAACCCACTGGGGGGCGCTCCGAGGGCTAATCACCACGCTAATGCCTCCGGCTCCAGTGATGATCAGCCTGCGTGTGCACTGGGTGATGGGGATGTGGTGAAATGGGCAATATGGCTGCTGGTGTTAACGCTCCTGCTTTGGAACAAGCACATGCACGGGTGTGAAGGCTGGGTTTGGCAGCGAGAGAGCATTCAGGCCGCCGTGCGTGTGTGCGTTCGTGCGTGCGTGCGTGCGAGCTGGTGTCGTGGTGTTACTAAATCACTGTGTAGCTACACTGTTTTGCTGTTTGCAATCCTGCCTGTCTCTGCGCTTGCTGCTCCATGTAGCCTCAGCAAATTATTGTCATTTCCTAACGCCCCAGCTTTTAGGAAACCACGTCGTCATGAGAAACCGCCAGCTCGCTTTGACAGTAAACCTGACCAGCTGCTAATGCACTCATTTATCAAGCAGTGCCTCAGCTAAATAATGACCTGCTTGACGTTTGCAGCGGATTGACCATTTTACATTTCTTTTATAACAATATTCTGTTACTAATGGAGAGAGAGTTCTAGTGGTAATGTATTAGATTTGGTATCAGTACACTGTTGCACCAGCAACCACTTGTATTTGCATATGTAGCGTATGCATAATGTCTGACCTTCACCGTGGAATCACTCATTGAAGAGGAACTGCTTTAAGCAGAAGTTGCGGTGGCACATTTGTTAAGATGCAAATCAGAGAAAGAAACACATGGACGAGGCACATTCCCGAACAACAGTTATTACACACTACACGGTTAAATGCAGCGCATTAAGAATATCGACAAGGCAACTCTAGTTCAATGTTGGACAACTTGCATGATGGCTTTTTATTCAAAGTGGGTGATAAGAGTTGTGACTGAACGACACATTTAGATGTGCTAAATTACATTAGTGTCTGAACATCGTTCATATGCAGTGGATGGAATATGCTAATTTAAATGCTTTTTTTTTTTTTATTAGACTTTTACTGCAGTTTGATGACATCAACATTATCATGGGACAAATATGTTTCCTTTGGCAAATCTATATTGTCCAGTACATTCAGTTCTACAGAGGAATCCAAAAGTGTGCCAATTGCCTCATGTAAACCATGATTACTGTAAATACAGTGCACACAATGCAGCTATATTGTCCATGTTGCCCGGTGGTGTCACCCTTTCCAGATTCCTGCCTACCTGCCTACCTGCCTGCCTGCTACCTCTGTGCCTGCTTGCTTCTTCCACCTGCTTTGCCGTGTATATTATGCATGTGGATCCAATGGGGTGAATGACTCCAATACTGGGTGAAGTCAGTCCTTTATCACAGCCCACTGAATTGTCTGTCATACATGTGGTCACGTTTTCATTCTTTTCTTTCTTTGATGTTCAAACGAGCAAGAATATGAACACTTCCTAGAGCTACGCTGGAATATACTATTCCAACGATGCCCAGTTAATGTGGATGTGCAGCTGTTTTCTCATAGGCTTGCATCTAAGAGGGCACAAAGGCACATTTGTCACTGGGTGTCGGTGCTGTCCAGTCCTTCTGAGCCCTGTTTGAGGCGCGCCATGAGGACAGTAGATGGTACTGCCTGATTCAGACTCAAAGCACAGCCACAGCTGATATTAATTCATTGAAAAAGCCACCCGGAATGCTATTTTCACATAGCCATTATGTTGTACAGCACATGACGTTACATGCTAATTCATTTGGGTGGAAATAAGGGCATATCTTTTTGATATCTATGTATTTTTTTTTTTATAGTAAATGGTCTGGCTGTGATTTTGGCCTAAATCAGGTCCTAGGTGATAAAGGGGGAGTACAAGCAATGCTACACTGAAATTGAGAATGTGATTTGTGAAAGAAAATGTCGTTCTCTCACTTCATTATCAATTCAGAGAAACGACTATTCTTAATATTTTTTAATTTTAAAGCCGGCTCCCCATATCTTCAACAGCCTCCTCAGAGTTTGACCATGATTACTGCCTGCCCAGGTCTCCAATGTGGCTGGCTTCACTGAATGGTACTGCTTCCAATACCCACCAAACGTTAATTAAGAGGCTATAGATTCAGTCAAGCGTACAGTAGTTGCTTAACAATGCTACTGCTTATATATGATACTGTATATATTATGTTATCTGGTTCATAATGTACAATATGGCCTAACCATTTATATGTGCTACTAATTGTATATTTACATAGTCACATATTTTGCACTGCCTTTGCGGTAGTCCTAGGTTTTAATAAACAAAGGATCTTTTAGAAGGTCTTCTGTTTTGATTCTTCCCTAAAGGGCCATTTTGCACTCTTGGTAATCTTGTTATTTGGTAATCTTGTTATTTCTAAGGACTATTCCTGCTGAAGTTGCACAATGTAGCAATTAAGAAGAATGCTGGCATTTTGGTTTTGCGCTCTATACAACAACAAAAACACCTTTTCTCCATGTGATGTTTTGAGCCTGGTGTGAGTCATGCATTGATAGTGTATTGCATTTTTGCTAAATCTATTATTGTATTTTGTGTCCCCGCCCCCCCCCCATTGCAATAGTGAAAAATGTAATGTGTTTTATCATTTTGATATCCAGTAAGCTATATAGGCATTAACAGCATGCCTATAAATTGTAATACTAGCGAGGACAACATATTGTTTGCAAAACAAAGCCATTTTCTTTGCTGTAAAACAAGAGAGAACATGCTTTTTTCATCTGATCAAATTGTGCATCTTGACTCCACAGTATTTCCTTATTTGCTTCAGTTGCGTATGTGGTCCCTAAGCCAGACGGCTCTTCACATGACTGGCGTTGTCTCTGTGTTGGTCCTTGGCAGAGCGCAGTCAGGACAGTGAGGTGGTGTTGCTTTCTGACTCCAACTCCACCCAGGATGGGTTCACGGATCCCACAAGCTCCCAGGACAGCAGCCACAAACTGCCTTCAAGGAAGGCCAGCTCCACCTCCTCATCAGAAAACACCACGCCTGTTAAGGAAGCCCAGCTTGTGTGTGACGACACAGGTACACAAATGACCCCCGCGTTAAAGGTTCCCTCTTGGAAAATGTTCCAATTGGTTGGTTTTAATTTTGAAATCTCTCAAAAGATATTTTGGCTAAAACATTTGACTGTCTAGAAGCCTGTCTGATTTTAACCTGACATGCCAGATTAATTGTTAGTCACAAGTCCATCTGTGGAGGCGTGCATTGAAACTGTTTGTAAAGGGCCAAACATACTGGTGGTTTTCGCTGTCGTCATACCTAAACCACGCCCGTATAACTATCAATACGACGCTGATAAGTAAGTTCAGTCGCTAGACTGATTCTCACGGCGAAATTAAACTGAAGCTAGTCTGATCTGTGGGCTTATTCCCCCACCCATAGTGGGAGAAATAAATAAGATGCTTAGCTGGAAGGAGAAAAAGACACAAATCTGTTAATAAATGCTTTTTTTCTGCGTCATCAGCTTCGCTTGGAGAGAAGGGCGTTGAGGTTGGACCAGCCGGCACCCCGGTGGAGGACAGAATCACGCAGGAGACCGTGGACACCGTCTCCATGACGCACCCTGAAGTTCCAGCCCCAAAGATCCCCAGCGACCCTTGCTGTCAGCCGCCGTCCGTCCTGGCCGCCCCTCTGAAGGCCAGCGCCGGCCAGGCGAGCGCACCTCCCAGCCAGGCGGGCGAGAGCAAGAAGAAGCCCGAGCCTCCGCCCGAGGTGGTAGAGGTGCCCAAGGCCCTGCCGGCAGAGCGGTCCGAGCAGAGGCGCATGCTACTGGAGCTGTGCATCCGCGCTCTCTTCCTCTGCCTGAGCCGCTTCCCCCAGCACTACAAGAGCCTGTACCGCCTGGCCGCCTTCTACAGCAGCAGCAAGACCCACCAGGTCAGCAGCCATGCGCCTGCCCGTCCACAGGCCAAGCCACGCACCCACCGCCAGGCGTCCACCTGTCAGCAGTACACACTCACACACACGCACACACACATGCACGCATGCACACATAACACACGCACAAAACACACACATATAACACATGCACACATAACACACGCACAAAACACACACACACATGCACGCATGCACACTTAATACACGCACAAAACACACACACACACACACATAACACGTGCACACATAACACACGCGCACAAAACACACACACGCACGCGTACACATAACACACGCGCGTGCGCGCACGCACAACACACACGCACACAAAACACACACGCACACACAATTGTAGGTGGCATTTAAAGAAAATGACTCATCGTCCATGTCAATCACTTTAGCCTTTTTGTGTCTTTTGTGAGATGCAGAGCTGCCAGCAGCCTGTTTAGCCTTGTCTGTATTATTATTATTATTATTATTATTATTATTATTATGTGGTGGTTGTTGTGGATCTGTGTGTTCTCTGCAGTGGCAGGGGAGAGATGCTGAAGCCACAAGGCTCTGTGGTGGGCAGAGGTGTGTGTGTGTGTGTGTGTGTGTGTGTGGGGGTGGCAGCACTGCTCCCCCAGCCAGCTTGGCACATGGATGCTGTGTTGAGCTCCACTGCGGTGGCGTCCTTCTGCCAGCATTCTGTTTTAACACAGTCTTGGTCTCTGCTCAGTACGCACGAGGCGGAGGGGGGGGGACTCTTCTCTTGTGTTTGCTGTTGTGTAACATCTATAATATTAGCATGCCTAATGTTTACATCCTGTATGATGTACGAGGTGCTTCACGTGTTTGCATACTGGGTACAAGCTGCAAAAGAGCTCTTGGTATACTGTAGGCTTGTTTTAAACACTATGGAATTTGATTAACTTTCTTCTTTTTTTCAGAATCACTATGGCTTTTTAAACACAAACTGAAACTACTGTAGGATTCCATGACATTCCCATAGGATAGCCTTGCTGAAATGTCTTTTGGTTGAGGCCTTTTGTGGCTTCCATCATTATTTGCTACCAATGGGATTCCCTGCATGGATGAAATGGTGGAAGTCACGACCTGGCTGTGACTCAGTGGCTTGACGTGATGATTGTGTTGACATTGGCTGCTTAGCCCCCTCACAACCCTTTGCATCTAGTGTTAAAAGCCTCCACTTGCAGTGATGGGGCCAATGGGGGCTCTCGCTAGCGAGGTGGAAGGACTGAGTCTTAAATGTTCTTGTTCGCTGCCACCCTGGTTGTAAGAGCTTTAAATGCACAGCGCTGCATTGCTGTTTTCAAGGAAGGCATGGGGTTAGACACTGATTCATGAGTCATGCCTTGATGCTCTTAGATGCCTTGTTTTTCTGATTGAAAATGAATAGCGGTTTTCCTATCCGTTCAAGCAGTGGCACATGGCTTATATACTTGATTGAAGCTCATTGGTTTATTTCTTGTAATTTGTCCATTTGTATTAGTTTAGTGAGTGGGTTAGTGAGGAATATCCTGTATTTACTTATCATAATTGTCTATTTCCACATCTACATTTATTATTATTATTATTTATATCCAAACTATTTTTTTCTTTCTCACCACAGAACCTACAGTGGGCACGAGATGTGTTGCTAGGAAGCAGTGTCCCATGGCAACAGCTGAAACACATGCCAGCGCAAGGACTTTTCTGTGAGAGAAACAAGACAAACCTGTTCAATGTAAGTCAGAGTTCAGCACACCGGCTTAATGCTGATTTATTGTTCTACGTCAAATAGATGCCGTAGGAACCATGTGCACTACGCATGGCCTACGCCGTAGCCTATGACCTACGCCGTAGCCTATGACCTACGCCGTAGCCTATGGCAGGGCTATTCAACTTCGGTCCTGGAGGGCCACACCCTGCATGTTTTATATATCTCCCTGCTCCAACACATCTGATTCAAATGAATGGGTCGTTATCAGGCTTCTAACAACCTTAAATCAGAGTTTAGTAGCCCTTCCCTATGACCTATACCAGACCCTATGTCCTATACAAGACCCTATTACCGTGACACGCTCCTCCCCAAACATGTACGCAACTACACGTTGCGGCAACGCAGACAACTGTCTTGCCGATGCAAGACCATATGCTAGAGTGCTTTGGAATCTATATATCTATGTCTGCACAAACTTTTTAATAAGCAAGTAGTAGTTGGTGTATTTGCTGAAAATATGTTGCTGTGGCTTGAACATTAACCACACTACATCTATTAACCAGGGCTGTGTATTGGCAATAATCTGGTGATACATGGGCCACAATTCGATATATTGAGATACTTTAAGCAAGGCGATATATTGCGATTTCTAATTTGTGGAAAACTCATAGCAATGCTAATGTTGGAAAAAACACCTATGTAGTCTAGCTCAGGGACTGCAGATGGAAATTTAAGTTACATCTAGCAACAATCATCTTTACTCTTTTTGAGGTTAATGTATTTTGTACATGGTCTCTTTTACAAATATATTGAGAAATAAAAAAGTCAATATTATTATTTTTTGTGTGTCTAGAATGGTAAGCCGAAACATTTACACTATTAGTGAGCTAACTAGGATA
>JAODUH010040270.1:0-20757 GCA_027564835.1 Typhlichthys subterraneus | reverse complement strand
GTGTGTTGGAGCAGGGAGACATCTAAAACATGCTGGATAGGGGCCCTCCAGGACCAGGGTTGGGCACCCCTGCTTTACAGAATAGTGTGTTAAGGTGGATGGATGGATAAATGAATGACGTGTTTGATGTGTTTGATGCTGTGCAGGCAAGACGCACCCTTGTTATTACCTCCAACATTTTAACTTCACAACTGATCCTTTGGCTATAGCCTAAATTTTGTAATCTAAGATACATTTAATAAATTAGTTCAAGAACCATGCCCTTTTTAAAGTCTAGCACCGGGTATAAATAGTAGACCTATACGTTAAATGAGAACGGAATGAATGCTAGAATGGCCATTGTAAATGTTACACAGTTTGTCATGTGGTCACCTTAGACTGGCAAGGACATATTTTATTATTCCGATTACATCCAGCATTTCATTTGATACATTGGTTCTAGTAATCTGATCTGTCCAAATTATTGTCACAAGCCTATCGCGTCCTGAAGCTGCTTTGCTGATTCAATCCATGGGTTCACCTTTAACTCAGTGGTAAGAAATTACTTGCATGTGATTGATGCCTAATGATAATTGTTTGGCTAGTAGTAGATACCGAACATATTTGAGCATCTCAACCAAAATATGTTTAAATTCGACCTGGTGACTGTCACATATCATGCCCAGCCTATTCCTGGACAGCATGCCGACATTATTGTATGGAAATAAGCATGTCCTTCAAATGTAAATGGTTGAGTAGGCCTAGCCTACAATAGGCTAGTCAAAATGAATAGGCTTCACTCACACTTCAGACCAGGGAACATGTTACCTACAAGTTCAGAAAGAACTGAAAAAAAATCATAAAAAGAATTGTCACAAAAATATCCCGTATTTGCCAAGATTACATAGACAAACTGTGATTTTAATACTTGTTTGTCTGCAGGATGTAATGACACAGACAGCCAAAACAGTTAACCTACTTTTACTGAAATAATGAGAGTGTGCACAGACCCCTTTCAACTGCAGTAGACTTATTTTCTATGAGAGAGAGCTTCAGATTACTGTATTTTTGTAGAAAGGAAGAAATGTCTAGTCATAAGTGCATCCTTGTGCCACACATGACCTATAAAACATTGAGTATCTGTCAGTGTTGAAGTATGTTTTGGTGTGACTTTCAGAACATTCCCTAGAAATAAGATTTGTTTCACAAATCAAACGAAAACTCCCGCCAAAGGTTTTTATGTCAATTTCACAAAATCAACATTCACCACATATTGGTAACCTGAAAGGAAAGAAAATGCTTATACTACGATACGTACAGTATATCAAACGGCCTCTGGACCACTTATAGAAACGGCAAAGTTTAAATAATGTTACAAATAATTTAATATCCTATACAGTATAGTATTTGATGGAGAGCCAAATCTGCTTCAACACAGAGCCATAGTTGGATGGGACTTCTCAAAGACCCATGATAAGAAGGCCAAGAAGTTTGGATTTCTCACACACACCTCAGAGACATACTTCATGTGGGATATCTCATGAATCATTGATCTGCTAGTGATTGAGTCAGCCCGGCATCGGCGCTAGTGGTGTCAAGGAAAGAGCAAAACAGTACTTCCTGTGTGCGGTGACCTTCGCACGCAGTGTGCGGTGACCGTCGCACACAGTTACATAGATAGTGAAGTCTCAGTGAGCATGGCATTGTTGTGTCATCATAACACAAGCATAAATCCTCCTGTTTTGTCAAGTGTATTTCCATATGTCGTGTTAGCATCTTATTACCCATAGTTATTCCAATCGCTAATTCAGTAGTTTAGCACTTAGCGTTGTACATCATTGTGTTTGGAATTGATTTGAGAGCGTACCATGCGCAGCCATGCAACCCCTTAGTCATACAGTATATTTTCCAATGTAATGCTAATTTTCCATTTGGCTGGCATAACTTATTTTGGTTCATATACTCCATTTGTACTATTATTAGCACACGTCTACATTTCCTCGGAATTACTTGTAGCCTAATGTAATTCCTGGGTTTCCTAAAATTGTAAGCATATTCAACCGAACGCCGTATAACCAAGTGTATATAGTGTGTGTATATTTGTGCTTCTCTCTATTTCACTCTGTTTTCCCACCTTCCCCTGTCACGGTTGAGGGTTTGTGAGGGAAAAAGTTGAGGTGTTGGTGACAGTACAGGACAAGACCTACTTATCAATCAGCGGTAGCCAGAATTTCTGGAGCAACCCAGTTAAAATCTCTCATCCTGGACATCCCCCAGATGAGCAGTTTATGTCAACCTCACAGCTCACACACACATATAGTTACAAGGTCTGCTCACACCATAGAACTATATCACACCATGAAAACAGGGCAAGGAGAAAGGGGCTCTGGTATGGTCCTGAGAGCCATTTGGGAATCACCCTCCCCTGCAATAGTCTCATTAGTCAAACATTCTTAGACAAGGCAGACAGTAATCACGTGCTATATCTATTTTTGTATGCACACCCAACACCCCATTTTGCCTTCAGTCTCTGATGGGACTGAGAAATGGATATTAATGGCCGGTGACCCATCATAGCATGTAAAGTGTGCAGGTAGGGCATTGCGTGTGCTTGGGGAAGAGATTGGGGACATCAAATGCAGTGGTAGACTTCATATGCTTTAATTCGGTTAAGGCTCTAACTGGGTCAAGGACATGCAAACACAACCTGATACAGTTTTATGAAACTTAAAACATTTTTCAGTACACACATATTGTTTTTGGCTAAACTCATTTCTGGGGTGTAACACGCACGCACGCACGCACGCACACACACACACATTTTTCAGTAGTTGTTTTTAACCATGACTGGTTTTACAACAGTTCGACCAGTTAGAAACAGCCTTTTTTTTTCTGTCAACTGACACCACTTTTTTACACCTCTTTTAAGAGTTTCCACTGTATATTCAATGGGTCTTTCCGAGTAGCATTAAGATGCTTTGATATAAAACAAATATAAATAATTACGAATTGTTAACGCTGGTTTGTATTAAACGTATGAAAACACATTTATAAACAGGATGTTTCTATATTGTGTTTATACTGTGGCTGTTTGTGCAGTGATTGTGTATGTTTGCATTTGACACGTGACGACAATTGTATGATGTGGGTGGTTGTTTGGACACAAACGATGAGCAACTTTTGAGAGTGTCAATACTACAACACTGAACTCCTTTAAAATGGTGTAATACTGGTGTATCATTATGCAATTTCATGAAACCCTTTTCACGCATTTATTTAGCTATTTAGCTTAGATGTGCATAATACCTGAATGTGAGTCACCATGAAATAACCGTGTCAAATCTGTCTCTTCTGGCCCATGATTAACCAATGCTATTTAAACTCACTGTTCCAAGCTACCATCTGCACTGTTTGACCACACCTGTCATAGAACTGACTGTACTTCATGGCAGTCATGCAGTTTAGAATAGCTCTGAGACAATACACTGAATCCGGAGGACTCTTAGGGGCAGCGCGGTCACTGCCAAATATTCCTGCTGTAAGCGGAGAGTAAACAACAGATGGATTAGTACCTGAACATTGTGTCAGCTGCAACCACGCAATGTTCAGCTCCAATTGAGCCAACCACTCATTTGGCTGGTTGACATGCTCAGGGTCTATGGCTGAAATGTGCCCAGCTCACTGTCTTCATCCTGGCGCTCTCCATGACGTATATATCCACTATACAGCCATGGAAAAAATATAGACCACTGCAGCACTTTCAGAATTTGTACTACTTAAACATTTAAATTTTTTACTCACATGTAATATATTTATTTTTAGATTTATATTTATATACATTTTTAAATTTATGATATATATTTTACCTTTATATGATATTTATACTATTACATTTTAAAGAATGAGCAGTGGTCTCTAAATTGTTTATTGTGTAAATACACTGTAAAAGGGTCTTAATTTTTTCCACGGCTGTATACTGTGTATACTGTCAGAGAATGCATTACAATAGGTACAAATTCTTCATTCTCTGGGTTTCTAGTGCTTTTGTGTGTAGAATGTACGTCACCACATAAAACACACGTCATGCGCAAACCCTTAGTTAAGAATGACCTGTGGTGCGTTCAAATTGTCAAACAAAGGCGAAAGTTTGTAAACATATTTAACCAGTTTTCCGTTTGCTGCAGACGTTTTCGAACACACAAATGTTCTGAGGAGGAAGTTCTCAGTGAACATATATGCTGGACAAAGGGTTACAGTTTAAACCTAACAATTTTGAATGTTTACACAAAAATGTAAATGTTTAAGTTAAAAGAAAACGAGTTAGCTATGAACGTTCTCCTCACTTTGCCAAATTTGAAGCCCATGTTAGCGTCCCAAAATTATTTGGATTTGTTCCAAGACATTGATTTTTATGGCAACCACAGTCTCAACCTCTGAGCGATGTTCTATATCTTCAGTTAGACCATTGGATGGCATACAATACACTTGTGGGTTGATCTTTACTCTTTTTGAAGTGATATTGATTTATGCTGGCTGCCACACTCCACATTTGCATTTTCATTTTATTTTCAGACATGGGAGATCAGAGGCTGAGCTGTGTATAGTCTGGAGCTATAGTAATAATAATACACTTTATTTGTACAGCACTTTTCTTAAAATAATGTCAGCTGAAAGTAATTTACAGTGCTTTAACCCAAGCCTGGCTGTGTTTTTCTCTGAAACACACAACATTGGAGGGTAGACATACGTGAGCTCAGACCTGTTTGAAAAGTAAATCTACCATTATTTGCTTCAAATGACTAACCTTCGATGACGGCCCTTGCTTTGAGAGGCATTTGACTAGGCTTCATCTGCCAGCGGCCTCTTTGTTGTGACTGTGTTGAAGTTGGGCTGCAATACACTTGAGTCAATACAGAGCTGTGAGTTTTGGCAGGAGTCAAACAAGATGGAGGGAGATTGATCAGAGGGCAGAGGACATCACGCATTCTCCCTACATCTGCTGCTGCAAACCACATCTGTCTTCTATCTATCCCACACACCCATGGTAAAGTGCAATCAAACATGCACTGATGCACGCACGCACACATTCATGCACGTGCTTGCACATTTCGTCACCAGCGTCACATTACTTTTCACCCAGAAAGCATTACATTTATTCTGGTCCAAACGTGCATAGATGTGTACCACCCAACCCTAAATGTACATAGATAAACAACATAAAAACTACCACACGTGCTGTCATTCATGTCTGCAGTGTCTATATATATATATATACATACACACACAATGTATATGACAAATGTGCAATTTGTCCAAACGGCCATTTAACTGACACATGTTCACCCACGGCTGTAAGTAGTGGACACAAGCCGTGGAATCGATCGCCCTAACCGCGCCGTGCAATTGCCACGAATAAAAGAAGAAAATAGATTTTTGTGAAATTCTCTGTGATGAAGAATGACTCGGTGTCTTTAGAAAACCCAAATGCATGCTGTCCAGAAAGATGACCCTGTAACATATGAAGCTGACCCAGAAATACACATATTTTTAAGCAACTAACTGAGCACTTATACATACTATGTGTCTTAAGTGTTCAGTGCATGCGTGTTGCTTAAAAATAAAAGTGAAATAATACAATTTTGACTGAATTTCAGGGAAATTAAGTTAATATTTCATCTGGAAGATTAGTGTCCTCTGAGTTGAAACATGTCAATATGTCATTATGAATCTGTGTCAAAGTCAGTCACACGCCAGCTCAAAATGTACGACGTGAAATTGACGTTTGCTTGCTAGATATCATTACAGTTCATGCCACACAAGGAGAGAGATGTAGTTGTCTTGTTGGTTGACAGCGAGCAGCAGGCAATGCTTATCGTATGCAATACACAAGGAATTGATTGGGTCTCTTTAGTACATTTGTTTCACAATGAGAGTTGATAAAAGAAACCTGTTTCAAAACCCAGCACTTTGTCAAATGTTTTGCAATCCTTAATGAAAGACTAGTCAAAAGAACAAACAACCAAACAGTTATCAAAACAAGTGCATTTTTTGCTTATCTCATTTATGAAAATGATTTACTGTAACCTTATGGTCCAAATATATTTACTGAAGGATTTCCCAGTTATAGATGTGGCAGCCTTTTGTGGTCGCTGCTCAGATCCCATTGTTTCTTTGGTGTTTGAGATTTTAACAAGTACTTTAAATTGTGCATACTTTTATTTTAAAACTATCCCGATATCATTAATTGTTTGGTCTATACTGTAATCTGAATTCCTGGAACATCCTGTTTGAACACGTCAACACATACAGTGTAACTGAGCTTCTTAGAAACATCTAACTACTGTAAGTGAGTAATAAGTGTAAACACATTGCAATAATGTTGATAAAGGTCAGGTTTCTTGCTACGACAATTCCACCGTGAAACATGTTTGCTCTGCTTACATTTTGGATACAAAATTTATTGGCATTTATTCTGATTATTTAAAACCAATATAGTTTTGCAATATTCATGGTTAGATTATATTCTGGCTTGCAGCATGCAGAATCTAACTATCTCTTTGTCATTCTGTGAGTCTGTTACCCCTGGCAACCAATGTACAATCCATAATTATGCAAATGATATGGATCTGTGATCTTAACAGGTGCTTATAAACCACCCACCTCTTCAGACATCCCTCTGTTTATCCAGTGACTGTGACTATTGATGGAACTAGTAAAGTACAATTGAATCTCATAACTCATTTCTTTTCCTCATTTGCGAAAGGTCAGTTTTTAAATGAATTCCACTGTTTTTGTAGCTAGCAACACATTAATGCAATTTAGTTTTTCTAATTAAAGCCTCACCTCCCATACTGAGGTTGCACAGAAAAACAGAAAAAAAAAACCATTCACGTGATGATTCTATCCTCTTTTTCTTAGCTTCTGTAAACCAAACAATGTCGGTCGGCCAGAGGCAATTCTATCGATGAACAGAACAGCTTTATTTTTTTTCTCTCACTTTAACTGCCATTTTCAGACGATGGAACAAACAGTCCTTTTTCTCTTCCATCTTTCCCTTATTCATCCATCAATGAAATTGCACTCTTTCCAGGAATAGAACTGAGCTGCCAAGGTCTGTCAAGGAGCCAGTTGTTAGTGTCCTGAAGGCCATTGAAATGGCTCTCTACACTCTGTGTGTAGTTGTGGGTGTATGTGAGCCCATAAACTCACACCTAAATGATCTCACTTAGTTTACCACAAATAGCTGTTCTCATTTATCGTCCGCACCACATTTACTTTGGCACGTGACCCTGTGGCATATGGAAGGAAGTATGTCAGTACTGTATATGAATAGTAAATGAGAGCGGTTCATACGAATGATTGTACTGATATTCTTTTGTTTTATTTGAAAACCTTTGCTTGGAACTCAATTTATTTCCCTCTTGCAGCTGATTCGCTGTTACTTCTCTAAACCTACAATACAGCAGCCCGGTCAGCCACGCTAAGATGATGTTTCATTCATCACCGTTAAGTATACCTTTTGAACAAGTCACCCTGAAGACATGTTATAGTGTATACTATATGTATATATTAATGTATAGTCATTGTAAATACATATACAGGCACTAGTTTGTGCTAATTTATATTGTAAAGTCATATCTGATATGCACCCATATGTAACATTAACATGAATATGAATACATGTCAAATGATATTTTTAAGTATATTTCGCTAGGACAAATTATAGTGTTGTATAATTACAGTTATGCCAAATGCATAATGAATGGTTTTAATGTGAAATACCTGGTGCTCATGCATTGTCCTTACATGGTAAATGTCAGTCACCGGTTTCTCACAGCAGGTTTGTCTGGAGGTACTATTTTAACCCGTGTCTGGGATGGAATAAAGGTTCTCCATTGTTCCTCTGTCAGAAACATTCGGTGCATTCATACTGTCCTCACACACACACGCACACGCACACACGCACACACACACAGGTGTGACTCACATAATTGACTGTGTAGCAGTTCCCTTCATCTTTCATTACTTTTGCGTTGAACCTATGCAGCTGTCCGTTTCAATTTAGCATCTGAAGAGCACGTTGATGTCTTGGCTTGTAGTCGATAGAGGAAGCTTGGGATGTGTCTTTGCATCTCCTAGTGTGCTGTCATGTTTCCCTGACATCCAAATCTCTTCCTATTTACTGTATATCTCCCTTCCCCCCCCCCCCAACACACACACACGCACGCATGCGCGCATATAGACATATACAGTATCACTGTAGACGTCAATTTGTTTAAATTGTAACTGCACCCCAGCTCTGAGCCTGACGCCACCCACTACAACTTTGAAAGAGGAGGAGCTGAGAGGGGGACTTCTCTTTAACATTAATGTTAACATTTGAATTTGATGATGTATTACCATACTAAGTGTTTGATGATGTATTACCATACTAAGTGTATGAAAACCAGCCAGGTCCTGGGGTGATTTTTAACGGATATGACGTGTTGTTCTGTATTCAGCCCATAAAATGCTGATTCTTATAAAAACGGTAATTTTGTCTTTATTAACACCACCATTGACGTGTCTCATCACAGATCAATCCTATTACTTAAACACCCTACAAAAATGTAGGGTCCAGCTACAGTTTAATTAAAGGCTATCTACGTTTGGTGAAAGTCCACTTGAAAAACACCTATTTAAACCTTGAGGAATACTTCTTTCACATGTTACTGTCTGTTCTGTTAGTGTTTGTGGAGAGTTGCCTGCAAGCTAGTCTCAGCCTCTTCTGTCCATTAGAACTACGTCACATAAGCAACTCTATGCATAGACCCCTGTAAGATTGACAGCGCTTTCCGAAATTGATAAGTATATTTTTATTGGATGTTAGCATTGTCACTCACAAAGTCTAGAGGTGTAATACTGGTGCGACGCTAGTGCAGTAACCTAGTTTATTTATTTATTTCAGTTTCAGCTTAAGTACATTTATTTTAAGCACTATCAGTAACCTACTTATCTAACTGAACAATACCTGGAAAAAAAGCCAGAGTCCTGTGAAGTTTTTCAACACATTCCTTTGTATACATTTACTGAGTTATGTAGCTGGTCTTTCCTGTCAAGTAGTGGGATCTTGGGGCTGTTAGCCAATGCTGTGTCCCATACTTAAGTAAGGAAAGGCTGGTTCTGCAAGCAGGCAGATAAGCACAGAAGCAACACAACATGGCTAACGTACAGTATGTCAACAACAATATAATTGACGTCTGAACAATGATTGTTATGTCCCTATATTGTGTAGGGATGGTACAATATACAATATGTTTATCGCGATAATGTCCATTATCGTTGTAACGCCCAGGGTTGCGCGGAAGGGCGGTGCATCCCTTTTCCGGGTTTGCCTCGCCGGTGTGCGTACCGGACGGCGGTGGAAGCCCTTGCACCCAGCGCCCTACACACACACACACACACACACACACACACACACACACACACACGTGCAATCAGCGGATTGATCACAGCCATGTGGGTGTGAGGGCATAAGGCTGGACGGCTATTCTCAGTTTGTGGGTTAATACTTATGTTAGCTCTGTTTGTGTTGGCTGTTTGTCGAGGACATGCAACTTTTACGTGCTGGTGTTGCTTTGTGTTTTGTTTGTTCATGTCACTAAACGCCGAGTGTTGGCTCGTTCC
Source organism: Typhlichthys subterraneus (assembly GCA_027564835.1). NCBI lineage: Eukaryota > Metazoa > Chordata > Actinopteri > Percopsiformes > Amblyopsidae > Typhlichthys > Typhlichthys subterraneus. The sequence goes on along the minus strand of JAODUH010040270.1, from coordinate 11,112 downwards.
ACTCACCTCCTGCTCAGCATCATGACAATCTTGATAATCATGAATATCCTCACATAAGTATGAATATTTGTGTGTTTAAGTGTCTTGAAAAAAGCTGTCTAGCTCATTTGTACAGTCCAATTGTACGGATTCGCTACTTGATTTATTAACCGGCATCTTTCTTTTCAATCACCATCATGGCTGACTGCTCGTCTTGCCCATCATGTCCCCCACGTAGAAAAGATAAATTGTATTTGTTGAAATACTGATTTCAAAACAAAAATAATCACACTGTATCAAAAGATACAGGACATATGTGCCATGATAATACAAATTATTGTTTCTTTTTCTTTTCTTCTAAAAGTAAGAAAGTGATTCCATATATTTTAGTTCCATTGTAAGAGTTTAACAATAATATAATAAATAGTCGCAATAACATCGTCTATCGCAATTATTTTGTCCAGGATAATTGTGAAAAAATTTTTTCATATCGTCCCATGCCTAATTGCACAATAAGTCAATTGTGGTCTATGAGTCAATTTTTTGTATTGTGTACAAGGAGAGTGTAATGATAGGTGTATTATTATCATTATTATTATTATAGACGTGCGGGTCAGCACTAACGCAGAACAGGGGAAGTTACGAAGGCAACTGTGGTTCTGTGAATTCCTGGATGACACAAAGCGGGTATTTCTCCCCGCATTTTGTGCAGGTCGAGCATAAATGACAAAAAAGTCACACCGTGACAACAAGTGTCCGGCCCCTCCTACCGGATAACACCACCTGACAGCCGCCGTTCTGCCTCCCAGAATCTTCTCGCACAAAGATTCCAAGTGATCGGGATCACTGGCAGTCATCCAGGAATTCACAGAACCACTGTAACCTTGGACGCTTCCGTTCTGTTTCATTCTCTACTGACTGCCAGTCCACATTGTGGATGACTAATGCCAACGATGTCACGAGGAACACACACTAGCCTTCTGGCCTTCCGCATGAAGGACGGCTGACGCCAGTGTCTGTAAATCCATGACAAAGTGCACGGAGCTTTCCGAAGAGGCGTACCCACAGACTTCCCTGAGAGAGACCCCGTTAAATTTCACCCGGGACATTGCAACGCCCCCTGGTCGAGTGGCTCTTGCATTCGGGGGGTTGCCACTCTACCCCAAATGAATGCAGCCCATCTCTATGACCTCCACCCCGCCTCCGATGGAATAGCCTCTGTTTTGATAGCAGCAGGCCCCTTGGTTTACCAGCAAAGCAAAGAAACACCTGATCAGGGTCCCTGATGCTATCTGTAGCCCTGATGTAGTGCCTCAGTGCCCTCACCGGGCACAACAGGTTCGCCCTTTCGTCCTCCACGGGAGTCATACGGCGGTGGGAAATACGCCTGTAGGTTGATAACCTGGTTGACACATGCAGGCGACAAAACCTCTGGCAGGAATGATACAGGAACTTCTACAACTATTTGACGAAAAGGACAGTTGGTCTTATCTGCTCAGAATGAGATCTGGAAAAGTGATCCCAGCCTGCGACAACAGGTATTGCGAGAAGGTCAGAAAGGCAGAACGTATGCTGTCAGCTAAAATATTGTTCTATTTATTGTTTATGGGGGAGGAGCCCGAACAGCTATGTTGGGACTTTGTTTTTCTGCTACGCCTGACCTGAGACATTCGTGAGGAGAAATATCCACTTTGTGGACGTGGACTCCACTGACAGTCAGTAGGGAATGAAACGGAACCATTTTTAACAATACAATAAACCGGTTGGGCTAGGGACAGTAGTCTGGAGATCACACACATTGCATAAGCCAGTGTCTCTGCAGACCGGGCGTGTGTGCGCGTGTGTGTGTCATATCTGTCATCACCCTACGTCCACTAGCCGGACGCTAATGCTAATGAGGCTAAACGCCCTGCTAGACGTTCAGTGCAGTATCACAGGCTAATTACAACACGCGCGCACACACATGCATAATCACACAATAGTGGGAAAGGCCATCTTGGGTCTAACTGATTATGTGCCATTGATTTGGACTGTAGTAATATCCGACACTATGCTATCTTAATTAAGATGTAATCAACAGTGATTGCTTTGGTTTTAGGATATGTAGCAGGTGGGCAAAGGAAGGGAAGATAAGAATAAAGCGTAGGGTTGGACTAGATAAATATCAAAATGAGAACAGAAAGTGAAAATTTGAAATTGCTATGTTAAAGGAACATTAAAATGATCTTGCCCTTAGGTTCAAATCAATAAAAATTCAGTCTGGATACGCTTTATTGGAGATTATTTGCATTCTAATAAGTTAACACCTTGAATATGTTGGAGCAGCCGTTATCAAATCAAGTTGACACCATTTTGTATAGCTTTTTCTAGCTACCACTGCTACATTTTGAAACAAACGCTTGGCACTTAACCACCCCCACTGGTTACTGATTGGTCCGCAATCCAGACTGGCTGAGCAAACGCTAAAGTGTACAGGGTTTCTACACTATCATGCATGGGCGTTTTTAGACCCTTTTAAGGGGTTCTAAAGTATTATCAGCACCCCTAAATAAATTTAAAAAAGTTATTTTAGTTTCAGCCCTTTAACATAAAATTTTGAGAACTTATTTTGTGACTATTTTGGAGGAGAATTTGAAAGCAATACAGAACGCTTGAGACCCTTATTACATTATATTCCATTATATTTGACATCGTCACCTCTTCCAGAATTTTGTATTTTGCTTTACATAGAGACGTTTCCACCAGAAATTGGTGCATAAAAGGCACAAATTGGTGCCTGGAAATTCACCAGAATGCAGGAAATTGAAGTGTTTGTAAACCCCAGACCCCAGACTCCCTGCTTTACAAATCCCCTCTCCAATGTTTAGACAGGACTTGCAAATGCAAACATAGAACATAATAATTATTGCTTCTTATTGATTCATAGGCCTACAGTGACATTTGTGATTTAGATATCTTTGTATGTAGGCCTATATAGACCACATTCTCATTAGGGGCTGAGCACCCCTGATCCTAAAACCGCCTCTGCTTATCATGGCAGTAAATTGAGGAGAGAAAAATAGTCGCACAGATTCATGCTAGGGCAATGTAGCACGGCGATTTGAATGTGCTGCTTGATTGACACGTGTTGTTGACATGAACAACAGCTGAAGTAGAGAGAACTGCTGGGTGAGAAGCAGAGAAGAATACAAGCCTCTTACTCCAGTGTGACACGTGAACATTCTTTGTTGTAATGCTGGTTTCAGCCACATGGGTAATTTAACACACACACATCGAGGAATGTCCCAGTTTATGGTCAAATCTAATGCGGAGTATATGCAGTTGTGTTATTGCCATAAAAGGCTGTTTTGAAATGTAACAAGATATTTCAATGATGCGTGCATTTATTGGTTTATACACATTAATACTACAGTATCTGTGATAGTGATTGTTATAGATGAGCCCTGAATATACACTGTTCACCAATGCTTATGGTGAACAGTATATTATGTTAAATAACTATGCCTGTCCATTTTCTCTGCATGGCAAACCATTTTGATGATGATATGAAATGAATGAGATCGCAATAGCTCCTCTCCCTCTCTCTCTCAACCCCCCCCTCTCTCAATCTCCCTCTCTCTCTCTCCCCCCCCCCCCCCTCCTCCTCTCTCTCTCCCCTGGAGACGGTGGAGAGACGGCGAACGCACGCACCACACGGTGGTGCTCTGACTCAATGGCTCGCACGTCTTTGCCGCCTCCTCTTTCACCAGCTCTTCTCTCCTGCTCTCCTCACCTCACCTCGCCGTTATCGCACCTCCTCCTCGTCCTCCTCGGTAGAGAGGGGGTCACGCCTTGCCCTGGCCGAATGTCACAGCATCTGCCTTCACGTGTATGCGAGGAGGTGGAAGTGGGACGTTTTATCGTCAGCGGTGGGTCCAGGTGGAAGCTGCGTCTGAGGGCACGCACGCACGCACACAACCAGCAGTTTCATCATGTGAAGCTTGGGCCAAGTAAATTAAGTTTGTAACACGGCGCCAACGAGAGAGGCTTTATTCCGTCTGAGTTGAGGTCCACAGCCCCCCAGAGAATGAGGAAGGTGGTGGTACTATTGGGATTGGGGGGGGGGGGCTTGTCTCTTCTGGTTGCGGAGAGTACAGCCAAACATAGGCCCGACACAAAGGGTGAAGCCAAATGTGTTCAGTGTTCACATAGGGAAGGGGGGGTGTTTGTAATGGAACCAAGGTGATGCTGTTGTGTGTGTGTGTGTGTGTGTGTGTGTGTGTGCGTGTGTGTGCGTGTGTGTGTGTGTGCATGAGTGTCTCAGGAAAGCAATAGGGATGTTGTAGGGAGTTGTATGGGATGGTAGAGATTTTCAATTGGCAGTAGATACCTCCATATCTCTCTCTCTCTCTCATGCACACGCTTGCGAGCACAGCTATTTTTAGCATCACTTAGCCAACCCCAGAGGTCTCTTTCTCTCTCAGCAGAGATCCAAAGTAGCACAGGCAAGCACCATCTCCCTCTCTAGCAGAGGGGCATCAGTGGTATAGATTCATGAGGGGAATTGTATTTATAAGTTCTCCTTGTTGACTGTCAACACATCCGATGCATTTATTTCTGCCACATACAGAGAGGCACATACAGTATATATATATATATATATATATATATATATACTGTACAGTAAATATAATGTTTGGGTTCATACCTCTAGTGTACAGGAAAAAGTGATATGGAAAAAGATGGGAGAGTAACACTGTGATGATGGGTGCCAGTTTGTGTTGCGAGAGGGATTTGGAAAAGCACAAACGCACAAATTGTCGTTTCTAAACCAGGAGGGTAGTAATGTGTAAAATACCTCACATATCTGCCTGTTTCAGTTATACAATTTCTCTTTTTGGCCATTTTCCTGTCTGACGTAACACAGATGTGTCAATGGGACATTTTTAGCTGTATGAGTGTTTGAACTGGGCTCTTAGTCCCAATGGTTTTTTAGTTTGGTTTCATTTTTGGTACTAAGTGCATCACTTAATTCAGCCATGTGTTTAATTGCTGCAAACACTGAAGCTCACTATGCCAGCTGTTCAGCTTGCCTCCCTCAAACAACATAAACAAGAAAGCCCCAACAGTAAAAACAAACCTCATGCCATGCATAGTGCAAGAGTGAGTACAGTATATATTTATCAACTTATTTGAACGTTAATGTAAAAATCTTGCAACAAGATTACATGTTTTTTTATTGTACATAGTACAGTGTCAAATGCAGCTGCTCTCATAATGTTGTCCTTGTAGTGGGCTCTGTAAGTCTTTTAGGACTGTGTGTGTGTTTGTGTGTGATGGGAGAGTTAATGCATGTCCGCTGACATAAGCGTGTGACTATGTCACATTACATGGTGTGCGTGTGTGTGCGCATGCCTGTGTGTGTGTGTGTATAATGTGTGCCCTGGGCACTTCTAAAGCTTGACAACCCTGGGTAATCCTGACAACTCTAACTTCTAACATACACGCATGCACACGCAGGATACTATTGTAGCGTACAGGGATGTGCAAGTCCTTCTGTAAACATCAGAAAAAGAGTTATTGCGTTGGTTATGCAACTCCAGATAAAATGGATAATCTAGATAGAGTACAGAACATACATTAGGCTACTAAATATATTAGGCGTTTTTGTCACGATTTAAAGCCATGTCTGTGAAGGGGTTTGTTATTTTTTGTGTTGTTTGTTTTGTTGTTTTTTAGAAATTGTAATGTCATTTTGCAAGAAAGTGCTTGTTTATACACACATTGTATAGTGTGCAGTATATTGACATTTTTACATGCAATAGTACTGCATTTATGTTACCAAATGCTACATACAAATGCTCACAATTACTGTACCTGCAGCAGGTCCTAACCTCTAGATCGTACCAAGGATATTACTGGAACAGACTGTGGGGCAGCTAACTTTACTGTTTGGTGGGTGTATCAATGCCCTATCACCCCCCCCCCTCTTCGCCATACACGCAGATGCACACGCACTACATGCACGCGCGCGCACACACACACACACCATCCTCAGATCTTCAGATCTAAGTTTGGGTGCTGCTAAGTCTCTGCAGGAAACCCTATACCCCTCATTGTCCCTGAAACCCAAGCGCTTCACATATGACATTTGAAGAAACATTGCATTAGAGGAGGGCCTGCACTTGTGTGTGTGTGTGTGTGCGTGTGTGCGTGTGTTTAGTGTATAGCCTATGCAACATGTCCCGTGTCTGAACATACTTTAAGAATCAAAGTCCCTTTTTCAACACCATAGAACACCTTCATGTGTAGCTACTGAAGAAAATAACGTGTGTATCAGAATGGATGACATAAAATGATATTACATGTTGAACACACAAACATTGCAGTATGTTAATTAGTTGACTGTGTGTACCTTCGGCAGCTCCAGGATTAGGAACACACTTTTTCTGTTTTGATCTGTATGATTTAAAAATAGGTTGTTGTGTTCAAAGTTAATGCAAATGTTTTAACCCCCCCCCCCCCTCCGCGCGCACACACACACACACACACACACACACACACTAGACTACCTAAAATAAAGAAGTGTGTAAGCATGTAGTGGTCAGCTCTATGGATATCCTGGGTTTATTGTAACTAACCAATAGCTTTTGAGCAAGGCCACTTAAAATAAACTGTCAGGGTCAAGGGCCATGTCACCGGTTCTTACCGACAGGAAATATGGGGACAACCAATGGTTGTAGGGGGTTGTTAAAATGATATTGCTGGATTTGTCTGGAATATTAAATGTTCTTTGTATGCCCACACACAATTGAGGACTGTACCTTTAAGACAACACATTGTAATAATTAAACAATGGCTAAATCCCTGTGTGAGCTGGTGGCCAGAAATGCAGTTGAAGGCATTGAACTTGGCGGTGGTTGCATATTGTGATAGTATCTTTTGCCTGCACAGTATTTCGGGAATTATGGGATTTCTTAGTAAACTTGCCTCTGTTGACCCCTTAGCCAAGAAGCCAAAGTGAATAAACACATTGACTACGGTAACAACACCAGCTAATTTACTAGCACACTCCTGCTCTCAGCCAAGTAAGCTTTGTTTGTCCAACTGTTTCAATAATGTCCCACTGTTATTCTTGTCCACATTTCATTTTCCTGCTGTTTCCCATTAAATTGTTCTTTCTTAAAAGATTTTACCACCACCCTGCCTAGTGTTTCCTAGACACATTAATAAGCTGTGCATACATAATGCATTTTCTTCTTAAAACTATGATCTTAAGATGCCAAGAGTGTGTCCCTAATTAATATGCCAGTGTGTTCTTCTCTGTCAAGTCTGCTTGTGAACCATACTTGAGAGAGTTAACGGGTACAATGTAATTTGTTATTTACAAAACAACAATGAGTCACTGCAAGGTTTTTTTTGGTCATGATACCATTTGACTGTAAATTGGAGTTGACATTGCCCACACAAACTCACTATGGACTGTTCGGTAGGGGGCTGATGGTCCATCTCTGTGCTCTGTGGGGTACATTCTGCAGTAGCTGAGCTCTGGGTGTTGTCAATGTCTCTCTAAATGTGTGTTTAGAGATAGAGGCATGACTCTCTTTGTCGCTGATGTAGCCAGAGTTTGTGTGTGTGTGTCATCGTCTGACCAACGTCAAGTGTTTGAATTAACAGAATGCGATGGCCACTGCAAATACAGCTTCTTAAATGACGCTTCGTCACTATGTGTGTGCGTGTGTGTGTGTGTGTGTGTGTGTGTCAATTATCACGATGCAGTCAGAAGGTGCTGTTGCCATGGAAACGCAACATGACTGTTCCATTTGAACAATTCCTTGGTCTACTTTATCATATACAATATTTTGGTAGGTCTTGGTTGATTGAATGACTAAATAAAACCATTTCTGGGTAAAATGACGCTATGGCATTGTATTTCTCTGGTGAATTTGATATTACGCAACAATAAAAACACATAATGTCACACAGGAGATGGCGTTTAATAAATCAAATGTTTACTCAAAGCAGTGGCCCTATTTCTCTCAACTCTAATGTTTGTATAACATTATATGTCCTTCACCATACCTGCTTATGAATTTCCGCCATTTATTTTACAGCCATTTATAAAAACCCCTTCCAGCTAGCAGCTGTTTGCTGAAACCTGAGAGTTGGCCAGATGCCCTTGACAGAGAACGCCTGTGGTCTTGACAAAAGTCAACTGTCACCACTCGCCCAAACTGAGATTAAATGGAAAGCAGTCAGCAAAACAATATACTCATCCATGTTCCCATCAAAAGAGGGGCATTGCATGAAGGCTGAGGACTGATACTTATTTCCAAAAGCCAATGCGCAATCCAGTGATGCCAGTAGAGTCTAAATAGAGGCTTCCTTCATTATCAGCTAATAGTATTATCAGCTATCAAGAGGTAGTCTTATAATCCAAGCAGAGAAATAGCATGCCTTTGGATAATGTACTGCCCTGTCGTCATTCAGAACATGGCTTTCATTCACTTACTCAATGGCAGGACCAAAGCCTGGTTTGAATAAATGAAACTAATTTGAAGGTCCTTCTGTCCTTTATTTATTTATGGAACTCTTAAACGGAAGATAACTTCTGCTTAGAGGTCTGTCTATAGAGTATATATGTCTTGAATGTCCTGGAGGGGATATTGTCAGCACTCTGTTGCGATTAGCCTGAGCGGTTGGAAAGTCTTGCACTGCAAAGAATAATTGCTGTTGCTAATGGCCGATCTTTGAAGGACACCCCATGTTCAAGTTACTGGCTATTGCGTAGATGCATGCAGTTAAAATTAATGGAGGCTTCTCTGTCTTTTTAATGGTGAAGTCTGCATTCTGTTTTGCCAGGCCACACCTAGATTCAATGTGACTGAAGGCATTGCTGATTATCACAGAATACAATGGTGAGACATCGATCTCTTCCTTGGTTGCTAAGATAAAGAGTTGTTGCGGTATAAACTGTTAGGGAGTTAGAGCAGAGTCTGTATTGAGGATCACATTTGGCTGGCAACGTGTGCTTACTGTACCTTGCATTTCACTTTTTAATTGTCTCGTTACAAGATGCAAATGAGCAGCATGTATTAACATCTGGGTTCACTAACGATTCCCGTTAAGGGAGCAGGGATTAAATGGGTTTTTTGATGTTTAATTGGCTCATGATTATTGGAGTCTCCAAGGAGCATTGTTACAGATAGTGTATAAATTCCATTATGTTTTTTGTTCAATTCACTCTCAATTGTTTTTTTTTTTATTTGTTTTTTTTACATTGAATATTCAGTAGTAGTATTGTTAACACCAGGTACCACAATATATCAAACACATGTTATTTTTAAAAGTCACTATCAGCTTGTAAGATAATTTAGGGACTTTGGAAGTTATCCATAACTGTTTATTCTCCAGGGCAGCACAACATGAATTACAGGCTAACATGACAGAACAGTCATGTTGGGTTGAAGTGACAATTGCACCTGTAACCTTTAAAACATCATGTTTTTCCACTTGACTCCCCCCCCCCCTCCCCTCCTGTCGATTGCAGGGTCATATAACACATTCATATATTCATTCATTCATTTGCCATTCTCATTTCAGAGCTGTCGGAGTCCGCTCCAAGTTGAAGGATAGCGCGATTATTCCAACATTAAATAGCGATTACCATTTTATAACCTCGCTTACCACAGACACCCCACGAAGAAACATACTCCACTTTGCTTAACACAGCAGGAGGGGGAGGTCACAGCAGTGCAAATGCAGTTCATGGGAGACTTTGTCTTTTATTGCAATGCATTCCCATACGGGCAAAGGCAAACTGGTATTATGGTAATAATCTGGCTGGCTGGCTGTCAGTCTGCCTGTCATCATTAAGCCATATATATTAAATAAATGACGACTTTTTTTGTCTAATGTAATGTTGTTTTAAAGCTCTATTAAATTAGCTCAATATTAAATGATATATATATATCCAATCTATTGGTGTTAAGGTATTATGGGTGTGTAATTTGTAGTACTGTAAATGAAATGTCTACTTTCCACATTCCTTTGCTCTACTTCCTGCAGACGTATCGTGGGAGTTGCTCTACATTTTATTCTTAGCAGTGTCCTCTGCAGGCTCCATGATGATGCTGTTAATGTGATGTTACTAAGGTGAATGATGGGTCAGCTGCCACACTCCCACTTCTTTAAGACTCGTATCATTCACACAAGGTCTGTCATGTCTCACCACATTTGGTGTTGCCGTTTTTTAAAAACATGATCTTACCTTTATTGTCTATCTGATTGGGATAAGGAGAATAGGTCAGAGAGGATTGGAAGGGTAAATGTTGCTGGACAAATATGAGTTGTGGCTACATTGCCAAATAAGTCCAGACATTTCCGGGACCTTTCACTGACCAGACCACTGCAAACACATGATGTTGACCGTGACCTTTAAATTCCTTTGTGGTCTACAATGCACGCAATGGCTTACTACAATACCTGTAAGAACACCCAGAACACCACACATGCTGTAGACGGACTCCACATTTCCACCTACGCAGACCATCCATTAAACGCGTGCTTTTCATTCTCGTCAACATAGACGAGCGCTCTTTTGCACGACTTCGTCTCGCACGCACCGTGCCCCCTGGGTACAGTGCTCGTGCTAAGACAACCTCCTGCGCCTATTGATTTCTCTGATCTGGCCGGCGTTCTGGCGGGGGCCTACTGCAGTGCACGGCTATTTCCTTCACTGCACCTCAGTGACATGTGAAGGCACATGTGGGGTCACTGACGCTGCGTGTTCTAGAGAGATTACTGCTCCTGAAATAGGTTACCCTTTTGTCCCCCCCCACCTTGCCTCCCCCGTATCTGTCTATCATGAAACCCATATTAACTGATGGGTTAGCTATTAAATGGCATAATATTCAATAGATTTTAGATTTTTCAAAAATAAATATATGAATATACTGCATATAATGTATAAGTATATATGTTGGACCTTTATTTTACCAGGCAAGTTGACTGACTACATATTCTCATTTGCAACAATGGCCTGGGGAAGTAGTTACAGGGGAGAGGACAGACCAAATTAAAACTATATACTGTAGTATGGTATATAATTAAATGTGAGTGAGAATAGTACGGTATATAAAAACTGTTTATATA
>JAODUH010040259.1:0-20760 GCA_027564835.1 Typhlichthys subterraneus | reverse complement strand
ACTTAATGTCTTCATGCATTTTCAAACACGCACACACACATACTCACACACACACACACACACACACACACACACACGCACACATATATATATATACATACACATATATATACACACACAGTATATATGTGTGTATCTATATGTGTATGTATATATATGAGATATGGCACCAATCCATTTGATGAGATGATTGAATGTACCAGAGAATTTGCACACAGTCCTTATGTAGTGTTTAAAGGGGAGTTTCCTATGCTAATAACAAAACAAAAAAAAACTGTCAACCACACATCTTCAATGTACAATCAAGTGGGATTAATAATGCAGCAAACCTAAAAACAGATATGGAAGTTATTAAGAACATTTTGTGCAACTGGAGTTTACTTTTTTGTCTCTTAACAGAAATATAAGGGAACAATAAGAGAACATTTAGGATATTAAAGAAAATGTGGCTAAGGGTGAACGTTGAAAGACTTACTCAGGACGTAGAGAGACAGGGTGATTCCTGCCAGACAGAAGCCCTCAAAGAAGCGCAAGGTGCTGAACATGGGTACGTTGATGGAAAACGCCACGGTAAGACCAAAGACCAACATGAAGAGTACTGAGATGATCAGTACAGGGTGCCGGCCAAACCTAAATGGAGAATGGGATGGCAATTAAAAGGTATAGTGTGGAAAATCTAGTGTCATTCCATTGTTAAAAAGTATGTTTAAGGCTTTCATTTTTAATATTTCAATATGTAATACTATCTGACCACCACAATATCTCTTAACTTTAATCACTACGTAATCTCTTGTTTGAAAGGATCTACATTGCCTTTCTGTCTAAATGCCCACGCAAGGGACTGCACCCACACACACGCACACACACAAGTACACATCATCTCAACTGATGAGGCTGTTGCACACATATGCTGCCTCAATATACTGTTCATTCAGGCAGCTGGAATGCAACTACAGTACTGTACACACATGCCAATGTAGCATGAATGTTTTATGTGATTGCACACAACCATCATTATACTTGACAAATGGCTTGGTTCATGTTACAGTGAATGTAGAGCATCTTACCAGTCAGCCAGGATTCCAAACACCAAGTACCCAAAGATGGAGCCCACTAGGAGAGAGAATTTTGCAATGTGGACCTTCCATGCCGAATCACATACCAGACTCCACTGTAGACAGAAAATAAATATACCATATTCATAGGCTGCAGTTTTGTCATAGTACATTTTTTGATTGTCATAAAAGCCCAGTGATAATATTTAAAACATTCAACCTACTACTGTATGTATTTCTATGCTAATCATCTTAATATTAAAACTGTATATAAATCCATTATGTATGTATTTACCATATACTGTAAATAAATCTACACAGTTGATTCTCTGGAGAATATCTGGGTGTGTGCAGACCATACAGTACTAAATCTGACTTGCTGATAGAAAGGGACACAGATTGTCTTGAGTGTACACAATATGTCTTTCACAGGTTATGAATAAGGCCAGGGGCTGTTCAGATGTGGTAATTGATCTTTTTATATTCTTTGACACACATCTCCGCCAAACTTCAACCCAAGCAGAGGTCTAATAAGACAAAGGAAACCCAAGGAGCAGTGACTCCAAGAGTGCAAACAATGCAGTGTGTCCATGTGTAAAAATTAATTTACTTTATGTTAACATTCAAACATTCATTCAATTGCTAATTCCATGCCTCAGCGTTCAATGTACAGAAAAGTATGTACATTTAGTGATGTTAACAGTTGTCAAAAACATACAAGTTAAATACTAAATCGTAGACAATTCAGGAACAATATGGACATAATATTTTATACCAGACCTACACACACTCAATCCCAGTTAAAGGGCATTTGAAGATTGCACATTGAGGGCAAGGGTTCTCTCATTTCTATGCTATATACTGTACATGTCTTTGTGTGTAAAGCGGACCGGCATGAAAGCGAGGGGTTTAACTGTAACAGGTGCTCAGGGGCAACTGGACACAACCATGTCCCATCTCTGCTCTGCCTTAACACACCAAGTCACCAATGGTCCCTTGGTTGGTTTTGTTGACCAGGCAGAGCAGACCCTCACCACAAAACTGGACAAGACAAAGATAACTGTCAATATAAATATAAATATATAAAATACTTGCATACATCTAAAGGTTTATTTATTATAAGAAGGTATAGCAACAGGCCTTTGTATACCAAAGGCTTGCTCCTAAAGTGAAAGGTTTTATACAGTCTATCACCAGACCTTAAACCTGCTGTAGGTAAGATTTCAGAGATGCAAATAGAGTTAATTAAATTAAAGTTAAATTAAAATTAAATAAAAACTACAGAGAGCTAGAATCTGTAAATCAACAACCTAAAACCCAACCCCCTCCTCCTCAGCCCATTGGTCTGCCATTGCATAGGCAGCTGACAAACATATTGTTGCTGTGCGCCTGCGTTCAGACCACTCAGGTAAAAAGGCCCTGAATTGTCAGAAAGATGTGAAAAACTAAATGAATTCATAGAGACAAGAGAGGCTATATATATCTCCTATTGTATATTCTCACAGAGAATGTAATTAAGAGCTAATGTCTGCATATGGTATTTCTAACATATGACACTAAATGTAAAGCTCTGAATCACACTTACAGCTCCTTTAACAATCAACTGCAAGAGGCTGCATTTAACACCTGGAAAAGCATCACAAAAGAAGAAATCAGATGTTTGGTGATGTCAGTGGGCCAAAGGCTTGATGCAAGGAATATTCAATGAAATATTAAGTGTTATTTAACCTTTGCATTAATTTTGCTCACTTAATATGTGGGTGGGTGGTCTGATACAAAAAGGTGCAATTTTCACATCTAGATGAATATATAAGGAAATAAAAGCTGAAAATCTGATCTGACGTCTCATATACAACTTGAGATCAGAAACTGTATTGTCTTCAGTGTAGCAAAAACAATGGAATTAGTCTTGCATTACTTGCTTGCTTTTGGAGGTGACTGCAATTTCATGTTTGTCTGAATGGCTCACAAACCCATATAACCTCATGTGACCTATTCAGAAAGAACGTTACGGGATTACCAAGAGCCACCCAGCTATCACATGATCCAGGCATGCCTGTCATTCACAGTTTCAGTATCGATGTCAGCAAGGACAGAAACAGAATATAGAAAGAGTTCCTTCTGGCTGTTACGCAGTTCTATCACAAGAAATCCACGTATGTGAAAATGAACTATGACTTAATTGAAAGTGAGTGCATTTTGTGGGAGGACGGGGACTACATGTCTAGATAAAAATGCAATGAGTGCGCAGTGCCAACATTTGTGTGTGACCACAAGAAGACCAGCACTGGGAATTACCAATTATTAATTGATACAGAATCAAAGATGCTCAATGCAACTATAGCAACACAATCATGACCACCACACCAGAGAAGTGATAGTCTGGTAATACTGTTGTTAAGCATAGCACTGGAAATGTTTGGTAGTGTATAAAGAAACAAAATCCCATGAGGCTACAGTATTGTATGTACTGTAAACTGATAAACAACAAAGTTGATATTGTAGCTACATCCAGGAATGTAAAATGCTAGAAAGTATACCTAGTCAGTCTTAAGCGGCAGTTCAATAGATTTCTTTCTGGCTACCATCTCGCTTTATATACACTATAAAAATGTGAATGAAGTCACTGTACAGACAGTCAAGCAGACATGTTGTATAATCAGTTAACATGCAGGATGTGGCCAGCGCAAACCCAGCAACGCGTTTTGTGGTAGATTACATGACAGACCTTCTAAAGGTTCAAGGAGAATGATCCTTCACTGCAATGCACATATAACATTTGGTTGTCCCACCCAACAGAGAAAATAATAACACTTGTGTGTCACAAAGGTGTCAGTGTGAAGTGGTAGGGAACACTGAAGGAGGTTTTAAATACCATAGGCAAGTGAGGAAAGGGAAGATTTATGGTAGATTATTAGTACAATAAAATGACACATGCATACAAATATGAAATGTGAGAAAACAATGGCAACTTGGCAAGAATGTAAAATATTAGATAAATGGAAAACTAATTTAATGAAAAACAAATGTAAACATACTATTTATATCTACAGCTTTTATGGAAGAGTGGAACACTGCTGCATAGTTACTGCCTAGCAACAGACCATATCCTTAGTTAGCAGTGTCTTCTCATTCCCAGTATGAAGCTCTTACATTGTCTTATCACACTGCTGGAAACCACATACAATAGCTGGAGCAGTTAAGGCTGAAGACAAAATGAGTACAGTATTCAGAACGGATAGGAAATCGTAATTTATAGGGGAAATTGTGACTTACTATAATGAGAACAAATAGGGACATTGAAAAACATGTCCTTTGGTAATGTTAATGATGTAAAAATAGCCAAGGTTGGTTGTATTTTTGGTTGTATTTTTTGGTTGTATTTTTGTGCAATGGACAATTTCTCTTAAAATAAAGAATTGTCCACATCAATGGGATGTTTTTATGGCATTATCGTTACATGCTACAAAATGAAACAGTTTGATGGCCCATTTTGTTTTCATTATAGTCAATGAGTGTCAACAGCGCTCTTAACTCAATGTCTGATTCAATTTCAGTCATAAAAGCTGGGCACAGTTTGAGAGATGGACGGGTAGAAAAGAAAGGTCTGAATGGATACTGGACAGAATTCCCCTTTAAGAAACAAGGTGATATATCCGTGACACATCACACATTACCAACATCCCTTTGCTCTTGTTACGTGGATGAAACATCAGACAGAATAAAAACATACAAAGCATCTAACTGGAATTTGTGTGGGCAGGGAAACCTACTGCAGTTCTTGGCTGTTTACATTATATAGGTGTGGCTGTACTTCAAATATTTGTCATTCAAGTATGAAATAGAATATTGTTGATATGTGTAAAATAGGTCCCCAAGACTAATGACAATATTTTCTTTAATCCTTGTAGTAGAATCGATAATGGCTTTATTTGACATTTTAGGTGTTAATATGATACTGGCAGAGATACCCGTCACATATTATTACTACATAGTGTCCCATTTGTACTGTACATTAACCTGGGATTAATAATCTAATCCTACATAATGTACAAGCCATTCCAAAAGACACAGGTCCCTAACACCATGTTCACTCTTTGTTAAACGCACTCAGCACAAACAAGCATGCAGCTATTTTATCTCCCTCTCTCAGACAGACACGCACATACAGACGCTGCACTCTTTTATCTTGTAGTCGCACAAGTGTCTTTCCTTCCAGCGAGTGGCTTGTCATGTTGTGTGCTGACTTGGCATTTTGTAACGGAGGTCATCCCCTCTCGACAGCTGAGCCTGTTTTCAACTGTCCCACACTGATCTGGGGTCTGCACAAGCCAGCTGGGTAAACAGCATGAGGGGACACACTGGGAGAAGCCTAGCAGGGTGATAAAGCGGGGTATCGGGTTCCAGCTCTTTGGGTCGTGAAAACTTCAACTGCAGGGTTTCCCCAGCAATGTGCTGTACTTCTACTACAACTCATCTGTTCAGTCCATAGTTTTGGTAAAGGCTTTCTTATTGCCGTACTATTAGATAATGCATGGTTCTTCAGATACATTTAAGTTGTAATAAATAAGTCACGGTGGCTTCATGCAAGCTCATTAAACAAAACATACTGTACTACTCTGTATTATGCATTACATTTATCTGGAGATTAAATACCAATGTACTGTGACATAGTTCTGCAGATGCTCATAAAATCCATACAATACTATGCTTCAACACTAATCAAATGTCTCCATACAGTAACGTCATAGGGGCTCATTGCAGAGGTTAATCTTCCATTTGATGAGGTGTTTCATGCCATGTCTCCAGCCAGCATATTCACCTGCCATCTATCTGAACACAAGTGCAACGAACAGAGTGCTGTGAGACCCTACCGGTCTCCAAGTAATGATGGATTCATTTTGCTGTGGCCTGGTCTAATTATGACAAGCCCTGAGGTGGGGATCGGCTCAGTTAGAATGGGTCCCTCCACATTAGCCACTTAAGATATTCCATTGCAGAGCCTCCTTATTATTACCTTCAGCAAAATGTGCAAATCAAGATGTATTCCAACACTGCTTTACAGTGTAGAACTGTGAAATACACACACCAATGTGAATTCTCATGCAGGCAGGATTTGGTTGAGGTTTGGTAAGAGTAGGTTTAATACATTTTGACTAAAAGCCCAGTAGCATATTTGAGACTGTTGGCAAGCTATAGAGTCAATGCCTTTCTGTCTGTGCAGACGTGGGCAGAATTAGTCTGGCCATCCCTTCCTGTTAAATCCTGGTGGTGTTCCACAATGTGGCACAATTCACTGATGTCACAGGATTGTGGATATATATTTTTCATACAATTTCTCCTTAGTGTGACCTTGTTAAAGTCTTGTCAAAAACTGCTCTGGTAGTATAGTGTAAACATTGTGTGGGGACTTTCTAAATACGTGAGATTTTGTATTTAAATAGCTGGTCATATATGAATCATTGAACCACCCAATTAACTGCTGAAGAAGGACTACATGTGCATTTGATTCACAGGTTAACTTACATCTGCTATGATAAGCTCCAGGCTTATTACTGTACACTATAGAGTTTTTAGTGTGTCAAATGACTCCCAAAATATCTGCCCCATATCCCCCAAAAATGGCAGCAATCAAAGCACAGATCAAATTGCCCTTTTGCTTTTGATGCAGTGAAATGCCGGGCTTGCATTTTATTTGCTATGCAGGCATTATCATGTATAAACAGACAGGCTGTTGGCATCAGTGGGGGGCAGCTGTGTGTCGCAGGCCAATACTACGTAGCACAGGACAGAACACCGGGTGTCAAACATGATACAGAGCAGTTGATAAAAGGAATATGTACCGAAAAACGAATATCCTGCAGAATGAATGCTTCACAGTGACACCTAGAAACACTGTGTTCATCAGCATTATAGACTTTTGCTGTTCTCTACAGACAAAATGTTTAAGCAGTCATTTAGGAAACTAAGCACAATAAGGAAAAATTACAGATGAAATTGAATCAGTTAATTTTTAGTTTGTTTAAATCTAAATTATTTTATTTAAACTTCGGCTTCAACACTACTACTATTAATAGTGTAAGTAAGTGTAGGCCTATCGCATAAAAAGGTGGTGCTTACTTGGATTGTCTTTGGAAAGAGCACATTCGACAGTCTGTGACTTTGCTTAACCTCTCAGATCAAGGAAACCCAATATAGGCCATTGGGCCTACAGTATACAGCATCCAAAATGGTAGAAAAGCTGAAAGGTGTAATAAGATATAGAATGATTCATGTAGCTACTACTCCGTTGCTACTAGATGTCTACACAGTTGCCTGTGCAGAGGCAGACAGAATATAGATTTGTGCTAGGACAGGTTATGTTTGGGGAAAGGGGGAGGGGACGGGATAGGTTTTTTTTTCCAAAGAGTTCAACAGTGTATATTGACAGTGACAGTCCGTGCCCTTTGCTCCAAATAAAAATATGCTGCTTGTTTTTGATTAGGTTATATTACATGTTTTAACGAGGCTTTGACAAATAGTGCCGTCGGCATCTATCCGCGATAGGTGATGTAGGCTAGCACCTTTTGTCAGCCGCTGGTATGACTCATGCCAACCCGGACTGTACGTTGGATGCGGACTCTCGCATACAATGTAACAATCACTGTCCTAAATGGAGTATTCACAGAGCCATCTGGTTAACGGAACGAATCTCATTGTTGATGAGAATATTATCGGACATTCCCTTGAATGGTAGACGTATCACAGTTCCTGTGTATAAGGCTAAAACATAATAGTATAGAAGATAAAAGGTTGTCAACAAAATCTCATATGCGGCTGGTACAGTATATATGTAGCCTGCAATCATAACAAAAGACCGCAGAGCTTTGAGCGCTTTATTTCTAAGCAGGCACAGATCTCTCCACCTTCCACACCACAACCACCCTTAGCACAACAATGTATCGATCCATACAGGACTGGACAACGAGTTAAGGTATATGGACGCTAATGCTAGCCCTGTTTCATGCACAAGGTGGACAGATAGCTTACCTTGGTAACCACATTCCGCACAAGTCCCGTTTGTAGCTCAAACGTCCACTCCTTGCACATGCACTGCGTGTCATCGTTTGTGCGATAACTCTCGTTAGCATCAATAGGAGCTAAAGGGGTGCCATTAGTTGCCCCATTAATAAAAGAAGAATAAGTTAAATTCGTCGTGTTTGTCAAAGGTTGCACACATGTATTAATAGGCTGTGCAAGTAGGAAATTGTCTGAGAACTGGCTGAATCCAATAAATAACGCTGGAATCCACGTCAAGACAATTAGCTGTCTCTGGTACTTCCCAAATCCCCCGAGAAATGGCAAAACACATTCGTCAATGCGTGTCAGCAACCCCGGAGACGTGGTTTCGGGGGACACAAAGCCATTCTCTGGTTGATGGTCCTCCGTTTCGAGCTGCACCACGGCCATCGCGGTTTCGCTCATGGATGCGTCTGTAGCGCAGCCGGGGTTGGCAGTGCTACCCCTGTCGACTCCACAATGCGTCAATGCCCCCTCTCGGGTAGGGAAACTCAGTCAATCACTGGAATGGAAAAAGACGCACCTCTTTTTCTTATCAGGAAGCAGTGGTGTGGACTGCCGCCGCTGAACGCGCACTGGACTGGCAGGCTAAAACATCCGCGAATAATGGCGATTTGTGTGACATATGAAGGCTTCGTTAGCAATGTATCGCGTTCTAACTTGTATTATTTTATAAACCATTGTTTTTGTGTCGGTTTCGCTGTAAAACGAAGTCACAAAGGCGTCTCGCAAAGTGATTAAGTCCAGTTCTCTCAGGTCGTTACAGGTAGCACACCTGGCCAAGCAAGCAAAACGGAAATAAGGACCTATACTGTATGACGTTTAAAGACCCGATTCTGTTTTCTACCAGATGCTTCACATTGTCCAACACTGTGCATACTGCATATCGAGGATTCACACTGTACAAAAACTGTACAAAACATTAATTGTTTATTATAACAGTTGACAAAAACGCCACGTTGAAGAGGGGGGACTGTTGTTTTCCCCGTCCCTAATCCCTGTTGATAAGCATAAAGTCACGTGGCCTTTGATAAGAACGTCTAATATTTGAACAGGAGGAAAGACTTTCTCAGTTGTTTCTGGCCGCTGACGATTGACCAATCTGCCATTTGCTCTAAGTCATTACCGGCCTATGGCTAATGTCTTTATATCGAGCCTAATATATTAATTCATTGGTGGTGAAGTTAATATGCCGTTATAAAACTCCATATAGGATAGCCTATGACCATACGTCCTATTATTTCTTAAAATTGTGTAAAAGGTGTATAGCCTAATTACTTCAGTTGCATAGAGCTGTCTGTGCTTTCTTTCACAATTTATGTTAGACCTATTTAATATCATCGTGGAAAAACAAATGCGGATCTATCTACATTCTATTACAGTAAAACCTGTTTAGTTAGTAGGCCTAGATCAACGAATCCATTCACGTGACAAACGCTCTTATAGTATGCAAACGCTGCAGCGCATTGTTTAGCAATGATCTATGCTACCATCTTCCGGGCATGAAGTGAACTACATTTTATATGGTTAAACTAGAATTATTGTTTAGTCCTGAACAGCCTATTAAACTACATTGACCAGTATCAAAGACATGGATTAAGCCTAGTCCAAGACTAACATCAAAATTAAATTAAGACCTCCATTAAAAAAGTTAATCTAGGACTAGCCTTAATACATATCTGTGAAACCAGCCAAATTGTTTTAACCTATTAGGTAATGTTTGTTTAACAGCCAAGACACAATATACTGTGAATTATACATACTAACTATTCTATGTTCGCACAATATTTGACACAATGTCCAATGTCAGTTGACCAAAATAATCGATGCAGCATTTTAACGCCCGTTAAAGCCTTTGAGGTCCATTGCTGCAGGAACTGCAGTGTCTTTCCATTTGTTAAACATTGCTGACCTCTACTGGCAAATATATAAAATGCTGAGCAACATAAAGTATCACAAACTGCTTTGTCTGCATTACTTGTTATTGTGATGTTGAAATAAAAGGGCCACAGACAAGTATTCATATTCATGCACAGCGCATGTATCATATGGATACTTGCCAACAGAAACCAGTGGCTCATCCTCATTTGATATAATTTAAAAATGCTTGTTTCCCTCATGGAAACCAAGGTGTGTCGAGGCACGCCCATGTACTGCATGAGCCAACTTGTGTATATCTGTTGGCCTATATCGTCATGCTGTTGGTCATAAGAACAGTGAACTGATAGGTAATCTGCTATGAAGCTCTCAGGGTGTGCCCCCGGCTTTCTCTGTGCAGTGTATCACTTAAAACCTTTTTCAGACACAGTTCCTGTCATTTATACTTTGAATTACCTAATTATAATCCTCATCATGTTGTCTGTTGCTTTCGACTTTCCCTTAGGGACGCTTACAGATGGAAGGAAATGTACAACCGTTTCATTGTGATGCATTCACCTTCCTTGTGATTACAAAAGGCACGAATCAAATGTTATGGTTGAAATAAACCACACCCTTAGAGAGAACACTTTGCTCCAAAGCTATAGTCTTACTGGTTGGTGGGTTGCATACTTGACATTGACAACAGATATCTTAGTGGGAATAGTGTGCTACAAACACTTAGCAGCACACATGCTGACATTGCCTACTCATCTCATTCATATAGCAAACATTATGAACTAAATCCCATTCATAGCAACATAATTCAATAAAGTGTAGTAAATATTTTTGTCTTTATTAACATTTTATGTATAAAGTATGTATATGTTTGTTATGGACACAAAAATCTGTAAAGTGCCGCTGAATTGCTAAAAGTAAGACACAAGCAAGAAAAAACATGTAAAGAGAATGAGCCATCTGATAGCAGCTGTCGATGACACAGACTGATGTCTGCCTGGTAATATCCGATGGTAATATCAGGTGTGTGTCTGGCAGGTGTCTTTCCTGTTTACAATTCACTTACAGCACTGTATAATAAAACACTGTCTCTAGACCACTTATCAGGAAAGAGAAAAAAACACACATTCAATGCAGCCTTTGTCTCACCTTTGTCTTCAGTATTCTTTTTTGAATAATTATTTACCTGCTGTAACCGGGGGAGGGGGGGGTTATATATGTGCATTTGCTAGATTGGTATTGATTTTGTGAAACAATCAAGTATCTACCATTTCTTTTATAAATAATAGGAACCAGTGAATCTAGCAGTGCAACTCTTTGAAGAGTAGCCAAATGAAAAGTTAATGATTCATCATGTCTGAGTATGCATGTGGCCAAAGGTTATTCTGCTTGTGCTGACATTATGCATGCATTCATTCATTCACCGTCGTTGTCTGACAGTCAGGGGAATGCACATTGTGCCACACCCTCTAAAACGGGACGTGAAAAGAGTGATGACAGACTTCACAAAGAACACCCAACCCTTGGCTGCCACACCTTGACGTGTGGTGACTACCCTGACATCTAGCAATTCTATCAGAAATATTTGTCCGTAATGAACACTGCTTTGACAGGGCAGGCATAGGAGTTTGAAACACCCGCCCACATAATAGTTTCATTAAACTGTAATGCGCTTTACTCACTGTATCACGCATTGGTATATGTTTAAAAATGTTGCAAACGGTGCTGTCCGTTTCATAAGGGCGGTACCTGTTATTAGGCTGATCTTGTCCTGTCTTGCTGTTGGTTGTATTTGGCAAGAGAGGCCTTTTGCGCTTTACGGAAGAAGGCAAATAGGCTACACTCGAGCTGAGGGAAAAAACTGGGTGTGTCTGAGTGTGTGATTAGGCTGCGACTAGCCTTTCAAACAAGTCTGGTTTCAATGGATTTGCAAGCTAAACATATTACAGTACAGAGGGCTTCATAATATAAATATAAATAACGCATATTATCAATGTTAGTGAAGTGGGCAGGGTGAGACATTCCAGATTAGGGTGTATTGTAGGCCCAGTCGCTCTCGCTCTCTCTCTCTCTCTCTCTCTCTCTCACTCTCTCTCTCTCTCTCTATTTCTCTCTCTCTCTCACTCTCTCTATTATAGGGTTAACACCAGAGGGCACAGTTTGTCCATCTAGAAAGTCCACCATCAACAATATTATTTTACGAAACGGCAGATCATCATTCCAGCATTATTCCTTAAACACATAATTGTTATTATTAAGTGTAATAATTACGTGTTAAGTTTCTGTGTCCGCCTTTAGACACGTCTTGTTGTGTCTTTGCTTATACACCAACACCGTGTTGTCTCAATACAGTGACATATTCTCAGATTAGGCTGCAGCCTATTTTCCCATGGACATTGGGAATAAAATAAATCTGACTCGTGACTCATACAAGGGGTGTGTGAGTGTGACCCAACGTACCTACCAACAGTAGTCTTTTTTTTATTATTTTTTTACTGCCTTTCACTTTCCTAAACACACACCCCGTGTTCTCGTATGCGCGTGTGCGTCTGATATTGCGTCTGTTCGTCTGTGCGGGAAAGTCTATGTGTGGGTAGGTATGTTATAAATAAATTAGGTATATATCGATATATCGACAGATAGAAAGATGTGTACAAATAGGTCTATAGTTAAAAAAAAAAAAACATAACGTTTAAAATAAAGAGAAAAAAAAGTTAAATTAAATAGATGGGTATTTCTATTTGTCACATTTAATTTAGACCTCAAAATATAATCGAGTTATTGTTTATTTATTTATGTATTTATTTGCACGGTTAAATCTAGACACTGTTCCTACATAGGACAGACAGGAGCGCTGCTCTACAACTTCCAAGGTACAGGAGGCGTTCCGTAAACACGACAAGGTGTGGTTTCTTGGTCCCAGTTCGGTCATCTTCCGTCTATTCAGAGAACAGTTTCTGCGCAACAGGCGACTGGGAGGATTCGCAAAAGTTCTGTCCTCCTTGGACAGTAGAGTAGAACAATAGTAGCATATTCAAGAAACAATAATCGTAACAGTATTTTGGACCTTACCTGAAACAAAAATGAGTATGTACGGTTCTCATTCGAGGCTTCCGGCCATGGGGCCAAGAAGTAATTCGAGACAAGATCTGGCAAGTGGTAGTTTTAGAAACGACGTGTTCGTTGGTGGAAACGGCTATCCAGGAGAATTCCAGGAGGCATATAACTACGCCGGGTTCACTAGAACGTCCGTGCACGGTGCCGGTGGTGGGGGACAGAAAACGCACGTCAGTATGGGGGGAGGAGCAGGTGGCGCCGCAACGTAAGTTTTTCATAATAACATGGCGATAATGACAATGTGGCCTATTCTTCACGAAATAATGTGGGAAGATATAATTGTTTATGTTTTGTAGCTCATCAAGCTCAAACCAGCATAGCCTAATGTAGGCTATAACAACGGGTGTAAAGCAATAGTTTATTAAAGTGTAATACATATTTTGTATAGTGTGCAGACCATCCAGAATAAGGCTGTGCACCTACATGGCCAATGTAATGGACACCTGCAGAATCTGCAGCATCTTATGCAATCTGTACGTATAACACACACATACACACACACACACACACACACACGCACACAGACACACGCACACAGACAAAAACTGATATAACAGTTGTCATCTTCTTATAATAATAATAATAATAATAATAATAATAATAATAATATTATTATTATTATTATTATTATTCAACATAGTAATAATGTCAACAATATTGACAGCTTCATGGAGGTTTTTCTTTAAGATGTCTGTATCCTAATACTACCTTGTCATAAAATATTGTACATTTGGCAGTTTTGTTTTTACAATACAGAATCATTCTGATCATGCACATTACATATAATAATCGGGTATCTCTCTTCTTAATAAGCTCTATAAAGATGCCAGATAAAGAGTGGAATGTGATAAGTATGAATGTTCTATTCTGCCTGATGCTGCAGGGGGGCCCGGCTGCAGAGATCGACAGGCAGATGGCCATGGTGTCGGAGTGCATAGAGCAGTTGAATAGATGTGGTCTGGAGCTTCAGCAAATGCGTGTACCTCATGACCTCTTCAGAAGGTACAGTAGAATGGGCTCTGTGAGCGAGTGAGGCACCGCCATGCTCACATGCTAACATGATAGCAACCGTTGTGCCTTGCTTCAAATTGTACGTTCTTAGTTTACACTGTGGTTGGCTATACATGTGTTATATTGAAACAATATCCTAACATAAAGACTGGAGGGGTCCTAAACTCCTGTCTGTTTTGTGTTTTGTTCCCAATCAATATTTGCACATCTGTAGCCTTTGATGTTCAGCGTTCGGTGTGCTCTTTTGAAGATTCACCTTGTTTTGTTCCCGCCACAGCGTGGATCAGTTCCAGAAAATGCAGGGCGGGTTCCAGCAGTCTCTCTCTCAGATGACCCAAAGACGAAGCAGAGGGAGTGTGGGTTCCATGGATGGTGGGAGGGGCTTTAACGACGCCGTCGCCTGGATTGCTCAACAGAAGGTGAGTTCCTGGCACTGTAGCGTTGTCAACTGTTAACGCACAGTGCATGTCACTATGACGCCCCTGAAAATGTGTGATTCTCTCCCACGAAACACTCATGAACCCATAGGTGTGTGTGTGTGTATTAAGTGATTTGAATGTTAATGCGTGTGAAGAGGGAAGTGAATGTGCGGAACGTGTCTTATCTCAAACTCTGACCAACTGTAAATAAAAGCATCCATACACGTTTCCTACTATCCATGATAGTAAGAGCGACACAAAGATATATAAAATAGTAAGTAAGGCAGCAAAGCAACAGTTAAAGTGACAGAAAAGGTACAGACGTGTGAAATTTGACACTGAACTGGCTCGGTTGTTGTGGGATGTGCCGGCTTGGCCGATCTCTGACACGGCTATGGGAAAACGCCCTTGCACTCACTGTAACTCCCCCCCACACAAACACACACACACACACTTTCCTTTTTTTCCTCATTCAAACTCTTTCAGTTTTATTTTACTTTTAGTTCTTTCTTTGACTTTACATCTAGTTTAGAAAAGTGCCTCCATTACAGCTGGAAACCAGACACCCTCTGACCTACTTCCTAGCCTTTCCTGTGTCATGTTTGTTCCATTTTGCTAGGCAATCAACAAGAGTCTCTTTTGTTTCCACGTCTGGACGCCTCATGAAATACTGTGTGAGACTTCTTCCAGTAAATTGTAGAGGAAGGGAGTTGTGAAGAAACAAAAGGAAAGCAGGGGGAGTACCAGAGGAGAGGGCAGGAGAGGGATTAGTTGGGGGTGGTTAAGGAGTTCTGGCCTCTTATCTAAGCTGAGGTCGGTGAACTCCAGTTGGGGGAATAGCTGACATATTTTGTCGTTGCCCAGACACACAATGGAGCCACTTTATGTTAACGTGCTGACATCTAGAGGTCAAAGGGGGAACGGCATATTTAAATTGACACAACACATACACGTTTCTGTTTGTTTAGTTTTAGTCATCTGAAATAGTTCTGTTTTTAGAGTGGATTTGCCAGTAAACTGGTATCAGGGGCCTCCTTTTTCTTTGATAAATAAGCCATGAACTGTATGTTGTGTAGCGTCTAATTGAGACAGCTCCGTGGGGCGATGACCCAGCAGCCATTGAACAGCAGATTCTCAGCCATACCAAATACCACAGCACTATCCAGAGGAGCCAGGAAGTAGACCGTGCCAGAGAGGAATTGGTGAGTGAGTTGTTAAGGAATATAAAATGTGTTATATATATATATAGCGTGTTATATGTACTGTATGTCATTCTTAATAAAAATAAATATTTATATATATATAATATATAAAAATGTAATAAAAATATTGCGTATTGAAGCCTGATATTATCTATTTTCTGTAGTTTTCAAGTTTACCTTGTTGCCTTGTACCAATGTAATACAGTGATTGTCGGTGTTTATTTACTGTATTCACAAATTTGCATATTTTCTTTAGAACATGCGAGGTGACAAGTCTAGCCAACATGCACTGGAAATGGAGTGGGACAGCCTGCAAGTAGGACCAAACGTTACCTATTTGGTGTAATTCTTAAATGAACACAGTTCTGCATTCACCCTCTTCAATCATTCATCTTTTTCTTCTGTCAGAAAATGTCATACAGCCGTTTGGGTCAGCTGCGTGATCTCCAGAACATACTGGATGAGATCTCCCATGCCATCATGTGGGTGAATGAGAAAGAGGAAGAGGAGCTGGTCTTTGACTGGGGGGACAAAAACATTGACCAGTATATCCCCAAGAAACAAGAGAGCTACTCAGTAAGCCCCCCTTTCTTTTTTCTTTATTGATATATCACCAGCTTTTAAATAGTTACATTAAGAAAAACTTAATGTAACTATACACTTAAGTGACGTAAAAGATTAGCTGTTCAGATCTTCTGCTACTGGAGGTAAAAGTATATACTGATGTTAATACTGTATTGAAACCATATATCTCTTGCTGTTCTCCTTGCAGAGGCTGATGAGGGACCTCGAGGAGAAGGAGAAGGAGCTGAACAAGTTGAAGGTGAAAGTGGACGGCCTCCTGAACAACAACCATCCAGCCTCAGACAAGATTGAGGTGGGGAAGGGTTACATGGCATGCACATTATATTTATAATAACATGTAAAAAGAAACAACAACTGCATTTTTAACACTATACCATACACACTCTTATCAAGAAATTATATACTTCATAAAAGGAGCATCTATTGCTTGTCAGTGATTAGAGATTAGTATTAGTATGTATTTTGATATACGATGCATGATAATAATACAATATGATTGAAATACATTTTTTATTAATACCTTTAAATAGTTATTGTTAAATTGATTATTATACTGTTATTTAAATCAACCTGGAAAACTTGAATAACAACATTCTTTTAACATCATTTTCTCAACTAAAGTAATTTATTATTAAAATAATAATAATGATTATTATTTTCAGTAGCAACATAATATTGTCAAATGAGCCTAACCGTACGTGTTCTTATGGCTGTGTGTCCTGCTCTAGGCCTACATGGACACCCTACAAACCCAATGGAGCTGGCTGCTGCAGATCACTAAGTGCATCCACATTCATTTGAAGGAGAACGCTGCATACAGCCAGGTAAATATGCTGTGCTGATGACGTGTTGCTATTTTCAGTTAGACTGTACCCAGAATTAGCAATGACAGCAGTTGGGGTCAATTGCCTTATTCTACCACATTTACATGGGACACAAGAAGCTGCTGACTCACTGACCAGGGAACAATATACAAATAACTACTGTATGTTTCTTGTGCAAACAACCTTTTCTTCACCTCCAGTATTTCAAGGAGGCCAATGAGACCTACGTCAAGCTGCAGAGGGAACATGAGAGCATTCGAAATAAGTTCACCTGCGACAAGAATACCCCACTGGACAACCTGGTTGATCTCGTCAAACAACTAGAGGTAGTGTTGAAGTGCATGGTTAACCAAGCACACTGGATGTGGGAAATATAAACAAATGAAGTGAACAGTATAGATTCTTATAGATCGCAATGACTCTTAAATTCCAGTATATTGTGTCTTATCTTTAGATATACAAGGAGAGGATCGTGGAGAATAAGAATCAGGTGCAGAGTCTGGTCAACAAGTCCAAGGCTATCGTCAGGCTGACTCCCCGCAACCCAGACGAAAAGAGCAGCAGCGCTGTCATGGTCCAGGCCCTGTGCGACTTCAAGCAAGACCAGGTCAGCTGACACAGCAGTGTGCATGCACTCACACATGCACCCACAGGCACCAGGGTCACCGGTGCATGCTAACATGCAGGCTATTTGTTAAATGAGTTAAAAGTATATATGGATTTTAGCTCAATATAGTCTAGCCTTTAAATTGTTTGATGCTGGGTGTGAAATGTTGTGTTTTCATTTCCAGTTCTACGTTTCTGTGGCCTTTGCCGGCTTTGTTTTGAGTGTCAAGTTCTCTTCAAGCACGAAAAAGTGTATTGTGTATAAAAGAGTATTAAATAATATATAATATCTAATAATATCTAATATAATATAAATATATATATGACTAAAACAAAATAGCGACCTCAAATAGCGACCTCAAGTCAAGGATCTGACTTAAATATTGTAAAATAGAGCTTTTCACCCACAGTAAATAGTCAACCAAATGTAAAATAGACTAGAATATAAATGCCTAAAATGCTTAACTCTAGACATTCATTGTCTATATTATGTCGAGGGGTGAGAACCGTAAGTGGCATTTCTCCAACTTTACAGGAGGGCCAAACCAAAATGCCCCTTTTGGCACAAACGTTTCATCAATTTCAAATAAATGCATGGGCCCATCTGATGACAATATGGACAAACCATAACATACAGTTTAAAAGAAATAATAATCTATTGTGATCAAATAAAAATATAATATAAAACATCCTCACCACATGCTTTCTAAATATACATTTCTCAATGCCAAAAGGGCGTCGTGCAGTTACTCCCTTTTGGCACCAACTGGCTTAGTAGGTTCAGTATTTAAGACTTTTGGTTTTTAATGAATAACTGCAGCTTGATTAAGAATTCACTTGTGCCTTTTTGGCAGTAGAAAGAGCTCATTAAGAGCTTTATTTAGATATATACATCTCAGTTTCACCCAAAATGTCACCTCCGCCCTTCTGGTTTTCACCCTTCGATGTGCACTCTATGTTGTTGTTTTTATAGTAAACAAATGTCATTCAATGATTTCTAGCGTGTTACACTACTTAAATAATAATAATAACGACCCTTAATTAAAGTCAAGACAAATAAGTGGACATACTTTTGACATTGTGGGCATGTGCTTGTACTTCAGAAAGGAATTATGAAAGGGAATGAAGGCATCCTGAAGGACAACTCCCAGCGCAGCAAGTGGCTGGTGACAGGACCTGGTGGCATGGACATGTTGATCCCCTCTGTGTGCCTGCTCATCCCTCCTCCCAACCCAATCAGCATCGGCATTGCCAACAAGTAAGACCCCTGCAGTAAACAAGGAAACGATAGATATCAAATAGTAATCTACGTTACTCTTTTAACTATTAACTATACTGAGGGCAATCATTTAAGGTTCCCTATCGTAAAGTTCAGGCTTTTCCAGTTGTGTGGTCAGTTGTGTTGTATACAATTACAGTTATAAATTATGTGTGGAATGTTGTGTGGCCTTGAAGCCAAGGGCAGTTTAAAGTTGGAATGTACGACGCAAAATGAAACCTTTCTTAAGACAAAACAACAAAAACAAAGCATAAATCAATGAAAAAAGACCATAATTCTGTCCAAAAAGAAGACTATCATAACAGGCACACATTTGTATTTATTTTGTATGTCAACATGTTTGTATCATTTTTCAGGAATGAACAGTATTACGAAGCCATCATGAGCATCTGGAACCAGCTGTACATCAACATCAAGAGTCTCATCTCTTGGCAATATTGTGTCAAAGACATCAATTACATTAACTCTATGACTCTTTCCATGGTAAGTGTTTACACGTCATAAAATAAGTTCATAAGTTGTTAAAAAGGGTAGTGTGTAAGATCTGTGTGATAGTATCTGAGCATAATAATCTCCAGTAGCTGTTAAATAACATCATTTAGAAATCTTGACTTTAAAGTTGTAGTTTGGAGTAGTGCATTGGAATAATGTGATTGGACAAACAACACAAAGCACACATGGTATCTGGACGTCTGTCCAGTTTCCAGTCACGTAACATCTGGATCCTGTCGCCAACAGTTGTCCAACATGCGTCCTGAGGAGTACCGCAGTATTATTAAACGACTGGAGAGCCACTACCAGGAGTTCCTCCGTGTTAGCCAAGGCTCTGATATGTTCAAGGAAGAGGACAAGAAGAACATTCAGGGCCAGTATGCAGGAGCGCAGACCCACTATGACACACTGGTCGTTCAGCTGCCCAATAACAGTGAGTGTCTCCAGATACTATCAATGCTACTATAGGTTATTACTTCACAACTAACTACTATAGTATTTATCTTTATCGGTACACTGTGCACTGAACCCCATATGGGCTATTGGCTCTATAATGTCATTAAAGATACACCTTGTTGCTCACTGTTTATGTTTAACTGTGCACGAAAGTACATGTGACCGTGTGGGAGGTGTAGAGATGTAGAGAGTGCTGGCCACTCAGCGCACAGGTGTGGGATGGCCGTGCGAAGGGATGTCCAGGCAAACATCGAGATATTCTAACCATTATTAACAATAATGTACTTTGCATTCGATTTCGGTTTTGCCCCATTAGTCTTTTGTAATATGGTACATCAATTCCCCCTCTTGCATCAGTGAAGTGTTAGCTACTAACTAGCTTATCTGATCACACTGTTACACCATAAGCTAGCTTCATCGTTGTATTTGGTTTCTCCCTCATACGCTAGATGCCTCTCAGGTGGAGGTAGTGAATGTAGAGAAGGTGGAGAAGGTAGAGAAAGTAACGCTCCAGAAAGTAGCGCAACAGAAAACAGAGTCCAAGAAGTCAGAGCCCCCAAAGACAGAGTCGCCGAAACCCAGCAAGCCCCCGGTCCAGAGCAGCTCAGTTGTCAGCCTCACGCTACTCAGCGACCTCAGCGCCATCCGCCGGAGGCTGGAGCAGGCAGAGTCTGGGCTCACTTATCACCTCCACATCCCTCTGGGGGACAACAGTGTGCACGAGTGCTCACAGCACCTTCAGAGACTGCATGTAAGTAGCTTCTAACACTTTAGATATAT
>JAODUH010040249.1:0-20760 GCA_027564835.1 Typhlichthys subterraneus | reverse complement strand
CATGGTACGTTCTGCTAAAAAAAAGTGAAGTTATAGGCTATAAGCTTGTGTAAAAAAACAGTCACCGCTGTACCGAACCGTGACTTTTGTGTACCGTTACACCCCTAATATATACACACACACATATATATATATATATATATATATATATACATGTTATTATAATGTTTCTTATACACACATTATTTATTTGGAAAAAAGGGACCATGTACCAAATACATTAACCTTAAAATAGAGGAAAGATGCTTGTCCCTGCAGTCCCTGAGCAAGTTTACATAAATGTTTGTAATGTTTTGCAGTGGCACCATACATTAGCATTGCTATGACCGTTTTCCACATTTCGAAATCGCAATGAATCACCTTGCTTACAGTAATGTATGGCAATATATTGAGTCGTGGCCCCTGTAGCGCGATACGCATTGATCGTACCAGCAGATTCTTGCCACTATACAGCCTGGGATCATGGACAGACTGGTTGTCGTCTCTA
The DNA here is from genome assembly GCA_027564835.1 of Typhlichthys subterraneus. Taxonomy (NCBI): domain Eukaryota; kingdom Metazoa; phylum Chordata; class Actinopteri; order Percopsiformes; family Amblyopsidae; genus Typhlichthys; species Typhlichthys subterraneus. The sequence continues at coordinate 20,273 of JAODUH010040249.1, read as the reverse complement.
CCTGTATGGCGGCCAGGCCAACGAAAGCATGCACTGTGTCCTCAAAGGTGTCCTCGTCTGCCTCCATCAGCAGCTGGGAGACACACAGGCCCGTGGCCTTCAGCGCCGCGTCCGAGCGCAGGATGGACTCTCGGAAGTGGGGCAGCTGCATGAGGCTGCGGCCCATGCCTGGCCACTGGGTGCCCATGCCTGGGAGACGCACGCACGCGCACACACACACACACACATGCACGTCATTCTAAGCACAGTTGGGGATGGCAATCACATGTGCTTTGTGGGACAATCACAATACGAGGGCGCGTTCAGTAGACTGGACATGAGCTAAGTCCAGTGAAGTTTTACTGAATGATGCATCTCCTGGAAAACGTTTGCAAGGCTCATGAACTAAAATACGATGTTTGCTGCTTAATGTGTGTGGCGAATGCTTCCCAAAAAATTTGTGTGCAGCTGCAGATTTGGAACCTGTTGGGGTGTTTTATACATATTTGTGAGAATGTGTCATCGTCACCATTACATTCCACATGCTGTGTTCATTACAAGGAAGGTATGCCATCTCGCTCTAAAATGACAATGACAATAATAAGGACATCACAATACTCTATGTTGTATGCAAGAAATCCTTCCAAGAAATTCAAACAGGTTTAGGGTTGGGCCAAATAAATCCACCGTGATGGCTGGCTGGCAGTCATCATGGCGTTGAGCAAGCATGATGCTCATGAGGCCCCCCCCCACTGTCACAAAGACACTAGAATTCCAGTCACTCTGCACCTTGATGGGCACTGACTAGAGATCAGCCAGTGAGTGTAAATATATCAGTTTCGCCTGAACACATGCATGGATGAGGCATGCATATGCACTGACTGCAGGGTCACGCGGTCAGTCACTGACTTGGGACCAGGTATGTGCCTGGGACTGTAGCTAGTTCTCATGATAGCCTGCACAGACGTGAAACCATGTCTTGCCTGCAAATAACTGAGAAGATTTCATGTTGAAAGATATATAATCAAGTAATAATTAATATTGTAATGTTTTTTATTAATAAACAGTTAATAAAACGTTAAAAAAAAAAGTATTTAAAAACAAGATATCTCCCAACCTGACAATAGCATCACCCATCATCAAAATGTTTCAAGACTTCACCCAACCCTAACAGGTTAAGTTACTGCATCAACAGGTTAAGGGGGTGTTGTTTGTTTCAATGTGAAATGTAGGTTGTAAAGCCCTTTGAGACTGCAATGTGATTAAGGGCTATATAAATAAAAGTGACTTGACTTAAACATAGGTGCTTTTTATAAGGGTTGTCTACTAAGGTCTACTAAATTGACATCGGAAGATGTCTACAGTTACACATCAGTGTATCAATGTGTGTGTGAATGGGTGAATGTGAGGCAAAATACTGTAAAGCGCTTTGGATGAAAGCATAATAGCTAAGCAGTCCATTTACCATTTGTAACAAAAAGTTATCCTCAGCCAAACATTGATTGGAAAATGTAGGCGTGCCTTTTATGAGTTGTTTTCACTTTAACCTCTGTATTTGCATTACACAATCTTTAACTAGCCACACCAGCAAGGGGTTAGGGTCTCACCTGAGCAGATGTACCAGAGCGGCCTGGGCGTGGCCTGAGCCTGCTGCACCTCGGAGACATCAGCAGCGGAGCCACCAATGACAGCGTAGCCTCGATAGGGCATGCTGGCGGTGGGGACAGCCGCCACATTGTTCAGCAGAGACAGGAAGTGCTGATGCGCTGCGTGCGTCCTGCCCTGGTGGAGCAGGGCCAGCACAGCCTCCTCCGTGCGCCCACAGGCCTGCAGCAGCCTGGGCACGGTGCCCGGCCCCGCCCATGGCCCCGCCGTGGTCTTCTCTGGACGCAGGATCACGTGCACATTGGAGCCCCCGAACCCAAAGGAGTTGATGCCCACAATGCCCCCGCGCACGTCCAGGGGCCGGTCCACCACGCGCACGCGTCCATCCAGCAGCGCGGGGATGTCTGGGTTGGGGCTGTTGAAGTGCAGGTTTGGTGCCCAGATGCCACGCTGCAGGGACAGCACCACCTAGAGGACCACAGCACTTACTGTCTACTCTGTTGGGGACATGCAGTCGTCATGGAAACAGAGGTGGGCGTGGCGTTACCTTCGCCAGCGCTGCTAGGCCGGAGGCGGGCTCGGGGTGGCCCATGTTGGACTTGGTGGAGCCAATCAGGAGAGGCTCTCGCTCTGATTGACAAAAGACACCAACGATGCCGTTCACCTCCTGCGGATCGCCCACCTGGATAGTGACAGGTAAAAGGTCAGCTTGACTATAAATTCTACAAAACATATGCTTATAACAACTTTGTAGTCATTAGATCAGTTTGATTTCCTATGCATTTTTTAATAATATTTGATATGGTGTGTTTGTGTTGTAGAGCATGCGATTGCATCCGTGGTCTTTCCATCATACCTTGGTTCCAGTGCCATGAGCCTCGATGTACTCCACCTGATCCGGGGCGATGTTGGCCTCCTGGTAGAGAGAGCGAACCAGCCTCTGCTGCATCTCCCCCGAAGGAAAGGTCACACCTGAACAGCCAACACACAGCCACTAGAGTATTTAGCAGCTATTTAAAGCACACGCACGCGCACGCACACACACACACACGCACACACACGCACACGCATGACCACCTGCCACTGACAGGGCTTAATAGAGGAAAGGTCACTGTTCCCACTGTTTTGGTCAAACCTAATCCAGTATAATAATGCATGTGTGTAATATGCCCCGTGCAGGTGTGATTGGAAGACAATCAAGGTTAAAGGTCATTGCTTTAAACACTATTGTATCTTAGAGTATGGTGTAAGCACCAGAGGATTTCAACCTCTGCATTGTGTCACACACCAGACGGTTGAGTTTCTACACAGGTGCCACATGAAGTGTGTGAGCGGTGACTAGAGGAAAGGTGCACGTCTGTGTTTTTGGGGCGGCATTCTTCCTTGTGTCTCCAACACTTAAAGTAGAGAGCACAGCCAAGCTTCTAGCCAAGCTTCTAGCAGCCTGACATCAGTAAAGACAGTCAGACGTGAAACAAGAGTATGGCTGTATTGTTGTCAAGAGTATGTGACACACACACACACACACACACACACACGCACACGCACGCACATCTTAAATATAATAGATCCATTAGTCAGACAAGATATTATTAAAGCTGTACCCGACTCAGAAATGTGTCAGTCGAATCTATGACATAGATATGCTTTCACTCTGTTAAAATTTAGTTTTATGGTTCACTCACTAGGGCTGATGTAAAGTGAAATTTAACATCTAGTCTGTCTAAGCTAACATCTAGTCGGTCTAATGTGACATCTAGTCGGTCTAATGTAGCCACTAGACTAGATGTCACATTAGACAGACCATATGACCCCATTAGACAGACTAGATGACACATTAGACAAACTAGATGTTATATGTCACATTAGACAGACCAGATGACACATTAGACAGAATATATGTTATATGTCACATTAGACAGACCAGATGTCACATTAGACAGAAGATGTTATATGGCACATTGACAATAGATGTTATATGTCACATTAGACAGACCAGATGACACATTAGACAGACCAGATGTCATATGGCACATTGACAAGGCTCACCTTGCTCCTTGTATCCATCTGTATTATTGCCTGCATTCAGGACTGTAGCGTACACCCTCTTGGCTGCAGAGCGCTTGGTCAGCATGACAGCCACAGCTGCTTCTGAGCGACAATATCCATCTCCTGGGGAAAACAGGTGGAATGACGTCAGCGAAAGCCATGCAGAAGGCACAAGACACACGTGTTGCGTCCACAGTTAACTATAATGAGAGCCACTCATTCCTTCACCTGACGAGTCGAAGGACTTGCAGGTGCCTTCTGGACTGAGCATCCCCAGCTTCATGAATTGCACGGAGGTGTTGGGCTTGAGCAGGAGGTTGACCCCACCCACCAGGGCGGCGTCACAGTGGCCGTGGCAGATGGCCTGGAAGGCGTTCTCCAGTGCTAGCAGGCTAGAGGAGCAGGCTGTGTCGATGGCAGTGCTGGGGCCTGGGAGACATTAAGGAGTGGGGCGTTGGAGTTATAGTGAGCACTTCTGACTACCCCACATTGTTGCTTAAGGTTGTCTTCATAGATTTACAACTACACTAATTCAAGTTAATTCATAAAGTCATGTGCACTATTTGGCCACTAGGGGCAGCCCTCAAAGCCTACCGTTAAAATCAAAGAAGTAGGAGAGTCGGTTGGCGAACATGGCGCGCTGGCAGCCTGTCATGCTGTAGCCCAGCAGCTCCTCGGGGTCCCTGCTTAACGCCTCGCCCGCCTCAGACCCACTCACACCTATGTACACGCCCGTCTTGGTGCCACGCAGCGCCACAGGGTTCAGGCCTGTGTGAGCACAGGCCAGGAACGCACTCAGTCACTGAACACTCATTTAGTGTGTCAGGATTATACAAAGTACAACCTCACCTTAACTGTATAAATGGGAATATTACAATCAAAGGCTTAATATGCTTTTTCATTAGAACATTATGCATCGTAACACCAGCCCAAGGCAAGATTCACATACAGTAATGCTGTATATATCAACAGTGGATAAAAGCCAAGATTACTACACACCAGACAGTGTTACCCTAGATTCTTCCTCTTGTCTAAACTCATTTTCAAGTTGCAGACCTCTGTGAGGCTTACGGTAGACCCCCATCGCCTCTCACCTCCATCCACAATGGCCTCATAGGAGATTTCCAGCATGAGACGGAGCTGGGGGTCCATGGTGTGGGCCTGTTTGGGGTGGACCCCAAAGAAAGCGGCGTCAAAGTGGCTGATGTCTTTCAGCTTGCCATTCCTCTTGGGCAGACCGTACAAACCTGAGAAGCTCAACGTTAGCTAAACACATAATACAACACAATACAAATGTGCTTTGGTCTGTGTTCAAATATCACTGCTTATTAATATACATTAGTGCTGTACCAAACGATTAATTTTTTGGCGATTAATCTAACGATTATTTTTTTGATTAACTGGATAACTAAATTATCGATAATATAGAAATCCATTCGATGCCATAGGGTGCTCCCTCAGAAGCTGTGTTAACCACAGTGTTGTGCGGTATGCACTACTTTGTGTTCCTTAATACAAAGTCAGGGCAGTGTAGAAACACTAGATTATAGTTTTCAGCATGTACAGAGAATGGGCAGCTAGCAGACCATGAGTAGATATTTGCTGAACTTCACATAAAGTGTATTATGTTACAATCACTGACTACACCTTTAACTGGTCTAACAGTCTTTAATTAACATTAAATCTGCAAGAGCTTGTTAAAAAGGAATAGAGTGCATTATACATTTAACACACAACAAAATAAAGTTAATTTAAAATACATTTCAGGAACACCAAAACATTGTGCAACCTCAAGTTTAGCAGTCCCAACAAAATCATTTTACAGCAGGGTTCCCCAATCCTGCTCCTTGAGGGTCGCAGCCCTGCATGTTTTAGATGTATTCCAGCTCAACACACCTGATTCAAATTAATGGGTCATTATAACAAGCTATTTATTAGAATCAGCTGTGTTGGAGCAGGGAGACATCTGAAACATGCAGGGCTGCAGCCCTCAATGAGCAGGATTGAGGACAACTGTCTTGTAGTGTGCAATTTGAATAACACTAATTCTAACAACCATGAATAACTAAAACTAGTGCATTTTTAATCAAGTCGAACACACCCACCAAAGCAAATGCATGAACTCCCCCCCTCTCCTCCTCTCATGTTAGGCTGTTTTAGGACAGTTCAGTTATACTGGTATCGATGAGATTGTAGAGCAAGGGAGCAGCGGGGGCAAAAATGTTATGTCTATAAATGCGCGAGAGCTGGTGTTCTAACATGCAGTGCTTTAACAAGGCAGAGAGTGACAGCACTCGAAAACAGCAGACCAGCGGAGCTGCATGCTTTGTGTTTGCATATGTGGTGTACATTGGGCACGAAACGAAAACAGGTCCGCTATTTTTCTCCGCTTCAATGGATTATTAACCTCGCGCTGTCCTATGGGTCAAAATGACCCGGTGCACTTGCCAGTAGCGGGCAGCAACCACAACACTGACATATGACATTCCGCGGTTTGCTCCCCCTGCTGCTAGTCTGCTGAAATGCCTTAGGACAGTGGGAGGGTTAATAAAGGTTTACTTATTTCTCATATTCACATGTAATTTATCTGTTTCTTACTTGTATTATTGCCAGTCCGCACGTGGTGAGACCAGCCAATATGAGCTAATGTCGCTACCTTAAAAAGCACATGCGCTACATTCTATCTAGAGTCTTCTGGACAGTAGGTGGCGGTAATGCACCAATAGCACTTGATCCCAACTTCTGTGGTTTCACATAGGAACCTTGCATGCTAAACTATGGCCTATGGTGTAGGCTCATGCCGATGGCCAGCTGAATTAGGCTTGCCTAGTTTTTACTTGATTTATTATGAGTCAGTGTTTTATTACAGGACAGTGTTATATTTGACTTACTAGTATATTTGGTTATCAAATACTGTTAAATAGATAACAGCTGTCTGTCAAGGTAATATGCCTCTTGGCAACAGATGTAGCTCTCCATTAATGTTACATCCTCTCACCATAGCAACAGGAGAGCTGCACTGTTGCTCTCCGGTTTCCTCTTTTTCCCTGTAGGCTTTGCTTCAGTGTGTGTGTGTGTGCGCATGTGCGTGTGTGTGTTCGTTCTGAGGGGTGCGGGTTAGCCTGGCTGAGCCCTTTCAGCAAGAGAATGGGAGCTCTACATGGTTGCCAGGCACCCTGAGAGGTGCCATTCACGTAAAGAGAGAGAGAGAGAATACAGACTTGGAACAGGAGGACATTTTAAATGGATGAAAAAAATGGATAGGGTAAAACTGTTAATTTGCTCTGCTCTCATTTCACAGAGAGAGAGCGACAGAGAGAGATTTAGCAAAAGGGTTTTGACAAGCATGTCAACTTATGAAATTCAGTCAGGGTTAAGGAAACGGCATAGTACTGTACTGTTACTGCTGCAGTGCCGCCATTAATGTAGTCAATGACAGACAGCACTGAGTCACTAGACAGCAAAAATATGTTTGCAGCACTATTTGTCAAAGGCCTTATTGGCTTGTCTGAGCAAGCAGCAGATTGGTTTGCCAACTATTTGTCTACTAGAGTATTGTGTTCAAATGGGAAGAATATCCTTCTTTTATGATAGTATCAAATGGTGTACCAGGTTCTGTGATATGGCAATTATTGTTCAGTTTGTCAGTGATCTCTGATGCTTTGTACCACATCTATGCTGACTAAATATAGATATTTATATTATTTATTGATTTGCTACATCTGTTGTATGCTATTGACCTTCTGTAGTCTACAGTTAATGTAATCCAGTATACAGCAACTTAAGTGGAAATGCAATGCTGAAAACACTAAATGCATGCTATTCTCTAACAGGAGAGAAGTATCATATAATTTACCTTTGCTACTATTCAAGATAAATATATTGAGATGGTTTTGTTATATAGTCTAGGGTATTCATATTGATCACCATTTATATTTTAAAAACAGCACATTTAAAACATTGTCCCTAAACTCAAATTGAAACTATTTCTATTTTAGAAACAAATCATGTTTTTCCTTTAGAGCTAGAATATACAGTAAATCTTGTGTATGCTACAATTACGATTGCATCTGCCCAGTGTTTGCAAATGTTAGACAAAGTACACCCTCCCTGCATTATGTTTCATCACAGGCTGTAAATACTTAATGTGCCACTGTAACCTGCATGCGAAAGCTGAGTGGACATGCCAGCATGTACGCAGGAACACACACTGGTTGAGTAACTTGGGCTGGCTCACTTTTGTGCGGTTTTCTTTTTGGAAGTCAAAATCAGATAGCCTGTGCTCTCAGGATATTCTGAAACCATCTGTTCCCCGGGTGTGTACAGAGTTGATAAGAAAGCTTTTAAGTATGCTGCCCTTCACTTTGAACACCATAGACATGACATGTAAAACACCTGTAGGAATATTGTTTGTTTTTTCAGAATAAGGGCAAACAACAGAAACTTTTACCTGATTAAATAAAAAAGGTATATAAAACTACAAATACCATCTCACAGTAACCAACCACTTTCCCCAGCATGGCCCAGGTTCAGGTAATAGGTGCACATTGATAGTGTAGGTAGGTGCTGGCTTTTCATTGAGTTAGTGGGTCAGGCAAAGGTCACAATCTGGGATCACATTATTCAATGTTGGTAACCTGGTTTTTCACTCAACATCACAATGGGTAAATGCAGCTGCCCAAAGATACAGTTAATTAATCAAATATTATGACTGTGTAGATAGTAAACTTAGATTGTTTTAATAAAAATTGTTAAGATTTACAACCACAGAGAGTTTCACAGGATTACTCTACTGAGACAGACGTACTGTATGTGGGTCAATAAAATGTCAGTTAGATCATTTGAAAGAACTGTGGTAATATCACTGGGAGCTGATAAGGCTTGCCATGAACTTGCTACTGAACCTCTGATATGCTACTGACCTGCTGATATGCCTGACAATTTGCTTCCTTACAAGTTTTAAACAAAAACATGAATCATTTAAATAAAACCCTTAAAATAATGAAATACCACAAACATAATTAACTCAGTGTACCACCAACAGAGATAAGTACGATAATTCGTAACAGTGAAAGCATGATTGATATGAGACCCACAATACAATCATCACTGCACTGTGTGTACGGTTGCTGATTATACAGGATCTATGGAAATTCCAGTAGGCAAATGTAGCACATCATCACTTTAAATTATTAAAGTCAAAAACGTACAGCAAAAGCTGTACGTTGATGGTGCATATGTGGCTAACTTTCTCTATAACCCAGCTGTTAGTATTATACATGTCCCTCCAATCAATTGAGAGTTTGCTCATTCTCATGTCTCATTCTTATGAAAGGCACTATAAATAACAGTGCCAAACCAAACTCTAGCAATTCTCACCTGGCTTCCATCTGCGGTCATCCTCCGTTACCATGTCAACACCGTTGAAAAGGTTCTGCCAGAACTCATCTAGATTGTCTGACTCAGGCAGGCGGCCTGAAATGCCTGCTATGACGATATCCTCCATCATGGGCTACTGTGGAGAAGAAAGCAGATGCATTGTTTAACACTAGGACATGTCAAGACCTTCATGTTAATTATAGCTGAGCACTATATGAATATGACAACAGAACTGTTCTGGTACAGATATGCCAATACGAAGAAGTTAAAAGGTGAGGTAAACTATTCTAATGCAATAGACCTTTTGACAACCCGCATCTCCTCATGGTCCATAGCTTTCCATTCTGTGTGAGGGCTGAACAATATTGCTACATAGCCCTAGCTATGTGTAGAACATGTGCTGGCTGCCCACCACAGCCAGCACACAATTATATCTAGGCAGCTGTCTGCTACACATGACTGAAGACATCCATGCACTAATGCACTCTGTGTGCGGATGTGTCCAGACTAGTGCACTGTCCCCGATATCTAGGGCAGGCTCCATCCACCAATGACGTTGCAGTGGGGGAGGGGTTAAATAGGGTTAGACAATGATGTGAATAGCCAAGCTACAGTACACTCAAAGTAGTTCCTCTGTTATCAGAATAGTATACTAGGCTATCCTTAGTACAGACAGTCTCAGAACTGTAGCTGTCCATCACGTCATTATAAATAATGCCGTTCTTATAGTTCTTTGAATAATGCATAGATGAGAACACACATTCAAGGCTCTATAGGCCTACCAGGCTAGTAGCCCAGGCTGCAGAAGAAAAATTGCAGTTTTAACGCAACCAAAAGGTGTGACAAAATTCTACAAACTGGATTCCTGGCCAAACACAATCCACTATTTGTCTCAACCAGCCAGTACAAATGTGCACACTGCACAGACTGTTTCATTCATTTTCAAATACAACCTGGTATAGGCCTAATCCTTAAACAATGAGAAACATACTGCCATCAAATTGTGCAACCCAGAGCAGAGGTGATGGATTGATTAGAGAATGCAGTGGCTGCCTAGCTAGAACAGGATGATGCTAGCTTGGATTGTGCTGTAAGGCAGCATGCACTCAGACAGCAGAAAAGGGCAGGCTACAATAGATAGGAGGTAATAGCCTACAGCATTTAGCTAAATAGGCAGGGCATTACAATACAATTAGAAATACAACATCTCCATGATGTTAAAGAATGTGTTTTTTTTTAAGGAAATTAAACAATACATATCCTGAATAACGTAGGTGATCGTAGGCAATACTGATAGGACATTATTGCACGAGAAATTCAGACAAAGCAGTTTGGGGCCATCAACCACACAAGGGTGACACAACAGCATGCACACACCACTCCTGGCATGTGTCTCAGTAATAATAAGAGCGCGAGTCAATGTGGCATGCTGCCGACGTGTGACCATGCATTCTGCAGACAACACTGCAGGGAAAGAGCATGACACAAAGAACACAGTTACAGCGATACAGTTACAGCATGATGATCCTACCCCATACCTGCTCTCTGTAGATCTACTGACTAATAGGCCCAACATGTTGTAGCAGTCGTGCACTTGAGGGCTGTTCAGGCATCAACATAGCTTGTGTTGCTAGAGGTGCAACATAAGAAACCTAAAAAGTTGCAGTAGCCAAGGATAAGGTATACGATAGCACCGTCGATACAGCACCTAATCTGACCCTGATCTCAGCATATCAATATCAATTAAACATTTAAACCACATTTACATTTAAAATTGCCATTGATGACCAAATGGAGGGAAGCCACGGCGTTTAACTGCACCTTAACACCAATTCACAGGGCAACATTTGACATAACAAACAGGTCACACGTGAGATGCCAACAAGATGAGGCTATACACAAACTACAATCTACAGTAGGTTAGACTTTCTTGCTTGACAAGAACTACAGAACAAGACTAGACCGGTAATACTGGCACACCATTTAAAAACACCCCAGTTGGATAAACAGAAATTACTGTATGACATCTACCAAATTCCATTAAGGAATGTTTCAGTTCATTCCTTGATTAGCCTCAACTGCTTAACATCAGCAGAATACACAGACGGACTCTCATTTAATAGTATAAAACCTCTTATGTATACGTCTAGTAGAGAATAGCTAAACTGCCTAAATGGGTGGGTGGGAAGAAAGCTCAGCATCTCATCCAGTTCCTGTAAAAAGGATTTCAGATTTGAAGAGAGCCCCTTGTGAAGCACCTGAACCCTCGCTTTGTGACGCCTTGGCTGGGTTTCTAAAGCAGTGACGAGTGTATGATCACGTGTACAGGGCTGAGTTCCTCTCCCTCACATGGCATGGCAAAGTCCTCAACTGTATTTCAAAATGGGCCCAGTCCTTTGTCAGGCCCAATTGAGCTATTAGTGCATGGTTTTACAGCATCTAATGGTTGGATCCACAATCCACATGTTCCATTGTTATAAGAACCACTATATATTGATTCAAGTTTCAGACTGAAGCACCAGAAACAGTCTGGAGCCCAGTTTGAAACAGACAGTAGCATCATAGACACATTATCACAAATACATAAATAACTGGATGATGGTCATTGTGACAGCTATGTATGCTGGAGGCTTAATGTTTATAATGTCCTGATTATCATTTAATATTTAAAAATAAATCTAATAAATAAAAAATAAAAAAGGAGGTTGCATGTTTTTTTGCCAATGCATAAACTCAAACAAAAGTTATTTACTCGACATAGTAGCCTACGGTAACCATAATATCACATATGTTAAGCAGAAGTGACAGCACCACACTTGGATGTCCAATACCTTACAGATATTCATTTAAAAAAATGTAATGTAAATTACCGGTACGGTATTTTAGTATGTAGCTTCCGGAGTCTGTCACAAAAACAAGTTACAGTAAACTACTGGTAATAGTTGCACTGCAGAGCAGCTGTCGAATACGGTTACTAACATGTTTCACAATTAATTAAACAGCATTCTAAAGGTAATCGGTGAAACTGTGACATGTGAAACTTACATTTGTAATTAGACGGTGTTGTGGTGTCCTTGAATTCACAATTGTTAACAATCGGTTGGCATGTATTCCCCGTTTAATCCTTTTATGATGTGATCTACCGTGTGCTCTAGGTACACTCGTCCGGGAGGAATCACTCTCTCTTCCCGTTCCCTTGTCTTTGCCGTTCCTTCAGATTCCTTTTGCTTCTTTGCTTCTTTTCTCTATTGAATTTAAATGTATCAGATTCTCTCTTGGCCACGCCACATGGGCTGACAGTTTGGCTGGGCAGAACAGTCCAATGAGAAGAGAGGCAGGGCTAATGGTACTCTGTACGCCCCTGCAGGCTGCAGGGTTACTGCAGTTCAGCGGGACCGAGGGCTAGTCTCTAGAGCAGAGTGAAGTCTTTTTTAACTTAACCAAAATCGGACTCAGACTCAAAGTCAAAGGCACCATTTAAAGAGTTGTTACGATTGAGTAACAACATAGAGTCAGATCAGACGCAAAACAAGCCTTTCGAAATGATGCACAAGATTCAGTTTACTTATTAAGATTTTGTCTCTAAAAAGCAGGAGTCAGGTATTCATTTTATTTATTGAAAGTCTGTCTATTTTACGCAACAAAATATGGATATAAAACTACTAGTGAGGAAACAAGGTAAACATTGTTTTTTGTATAATATTGGTATACCTGGTCTACAAACACACACACATTTGTATTTGTGTTTGTAATAAATATATTTATTCTAAATATATTTCTTTTGTTTATTTATTATTTATGTGTGCTTAAATTTGCCATTTTATTTGGCTTGATATATTTGTTTATATTATAGCCTATTGTTAATGTGGGCTATCATTGCTTTTTCAGTTAGGCTAGTTGTATCAATTTGCGTGATATGTAATATTTATTTGTGCATGCCATGCACAATTTAGTAGGCTATGCATGCATGTGTAACACGGTTCAACGTTTTACCTCACCTGGCTTGACCGTCTAAAAAGCCTACATACGACTAGACATTGGATAAATTACAAGGAAAAAAAACTGAACTATTACATAATTTTACGTTGAATGAAAGTGACGCAGTGATCGAAACACGTGGTTGATATACGGCCTGTTTGAAGTGATGTTAAATACAGCGAATCATGAGGCGGGGGTGTGTGTTATTTACCAATCAAAATAGACGGAAGGTTTTTGTTGTTGTATAGGGTGATTGCAAGGCGGAGCTTGTTACCGGATGGTGACGTTAAAATACAAACCCGTCTGACTCCCGAAGTTACTACAGTTCAAGCGAAAACTACATCCTAAGCAAATTACCTGCATTGAAACCACAGAAACAACATGGTTGAAAAGTTGACCATTCAGCATGCAACAAGTGCTTTCAAACGAAAAGTAGCAAGCTTAAAAACAGTTATCCATGGTTTTAGTGCAGGCATGATAGCAATAGCAATGATTTGGAGCTTACAGCTCATATAAACCCCAAATTCAGTACCTCGGACAATTAGAATATGACGCAAGACCAGTGAAAATTTGAATTATAAGCAATTATAAGCATGTATAAGCAATCTGTACTTGTTTGGGGCTTTCTTTTATATGGCGTGACATGGAGTGGCCTCTGTCACTGCTGTTATGGAAACCCAGGTTGCTTTGATAGCAGCCTTAAACTCATCTGCATTGTTGGGTCTTGTGTCTCATATCATCCTCTTGACAATAACCCATACATATGGGGTTCAGGTCAGGCGAGTTTGCTGGCCAATCAAGCACAGTAATCCCATGGTCATTGAACCAGGTATTGGTGTCTTTGGCAGAGTAGGCAGGTGTCAAGTCCTGCTGGAAAATGAAATCAGCATCTCCATAAAGCTTGTTAGCAGAAGGAAGCATTAAGTGCTCTAAAGTCCTGGTAGACGCCGGCTGAGTTGACTCTGGACTTCATGAAACACAGTGAACCAACACCGGAAGATGACATGGCTCTCCAAATCATCACTGACTGTGGAAACTTCATACTGGACCTCAAGCAACTTGGGTTCTGTGCCTCTCCACTCTTCCTCCAGACTTTGGCACTGCTGAACCAGAGGCAACGTCAAAAGCATCTTACCTGGGCTAAGGAGAAAAATAACTGGTCTGTCGCTCAGCGGTCCGAAGTCCTCTTTTCAGATGAAAGTACATTTTGCATTTCATTTGGAAATTAAGGTCCCAGTCTTATGGAGGTGCTGATTTAATTTTCCAGCAGGACTTGGTAACTGCCCACACTGCCAAAGGTACCACTACCTGGTTCAATGACCATGGGATTAATGTGCTTCATTGGCCAGCAAAATCGCCTGACCTAAACCCATAGAAAAGTTATGGGGTATTGTCAAGAGATGAGATGAGAGACAAGACCCAACAATGCAGATGAGTTGAAGGCTGCTATCAAAGCAACCTGGGCTTCCATAACACCTCAGCAGTGCCACAGGCTGATCCACTCCTTGCCACGTCACAGATACAGTAATTCATGCAAAAGGAGCCCCAACCAAGTACTGAGTGCTTGTACAGTACCTGAACAGACTTTTCAGAAGGCCAACATGTTTGTATTAAAATTCCTTTTATTTCCACTTGTCTTATGTCATACTGAGGTACTGAATTTGGGGTTCTCATGAGTTGTTAGCCGTAATCATAAAGATTTCAGCACGTGTCGCTGTAATGGTGGTAACGCTGGTAACGCTGTGAGAGTGTACCCCACTCTCACTCTGATACCTCAAGGACGGTCTGGCGAGTCTGGTGACGCACGCCAGAGCCCTTTGGGCTTTAGCGTGTCTTGTGGAGCATCTGCTCTCTGCATGGGAGACCTGGGTTCAGAATAGACAGCTGGCAGACTGAGGATATTCTCTGAATTTGAGATTATTAGCTACAATCACCCCATCTTTAATAATAAACCATAAACATCATGTGAATTGCATGGTTTATTAGAAATTGTTTTCAAATCTCATTATTTGCAAAATAATACAAATATTAAAATATTAAAAATAGCTCCATAATAGTATGTCTGCACAGCAGAAGACCAGACTGTTAACAGCTTTCAACAAGACGGCATTATGTTCTCTGGCAAGAGCATCAATCTGAAAAGGGCATACTCTGGGATGAATTCCATGGCTTTTAAACCTTCCTTCACCTCCTCCAACCTCCATCCACCTGTCAGTCTTTAATGTTATAGTTCCTGATCTTGCTGGTCCTGCCAGCTCCCGCTGGTTTGCTGTTCGTACCAGAAGCTCTTTTCCCCTGGACCTGACTGTGGGTCTTGACATGGGCCTTGGTCCCTTGGTCCCTCACCTGGACCCCCAGAGAATGTGCCGGCTCCGCCAAGTCCCCCCTGCCCGGCGCCAGCTCCGCTGGATCTGCCCAGAGAGAGATCAGTTAAGAAATTGCTAAAATGATTAACCTAATTAAAGTCTCATGTCTCTTGTGTTGATACTGCCAATGTCCACCATGATATGCAGCTTGGCAGCATTGACAGTGAGGCAATACTTCTTTATTTCATCATTAATGGGAGCAATGCTCAGTGACCTTAGAGTCTCGTTAACCCGGTCACTGTGACAAGAGGACAAGCCTGTGGGGATATAATATGCAGACAAACTTTACCATCATATTCAATTAAATAGGTTTGTCTGCAATCGGCACATCCTTTATGATGTGCCCAGCTCGCACAAACCAGTACTGCCCTAAATGTGCCAAAACCAAAGTGTGGGCTTAAATTAGGTGTATACTGTACATCTTTCAGTGAATGCAAAGCAATGATTTTAAGTGTATTAAAGCCTTCGGCCCGATTTGACGTTTCACAATAAAGTGATGGTTGAGAAACTGTTCCCCTGACAAGACCCCAAATTGAGCAACGCCTCCCTCATCTGGCCTGTTTATGGCTGACTCCATTCATGTCAACAGAGGGACTGTCTTTATGTAGTATTGCAACAAAGTAACAGAAAATATTGTAAATATACAGTATATGAATAAAATGGTGATAAAACTGCATCCTAAATGTATTGTGGTCAAAATGTAAAGGAGATCTGTTTATTTTTTTATGAAGAGAGACTTGTGAAAGAACATCTAGAATACAGTTAGCCAATAGAGGTTGGATTAAATGAGAACTAACTGAAGTCATAGAGCAATGTTGAGTAACAGACAGCATGTAAGGGTTGCAGACGTCCCAACCCGCTTGGACTCATTTCTGGGAGATATCGTCATCAGTCTATACACTAACCCCTTCCCCCCCAACCCCCTCAACCCCCTCCCCCGGGGCACCGTCCACTAAATGTCCACCTCTTTCAGAAATGACAATTTCAACATCTCTTGCTTTTAATATGGAAATTTTAGTTAAACTCATTGGTAACATTGTATATAATCAGTAAGCACAAAGGTGAATATGTTTAACTGACAATGTTGTCTATTAATTAGTGCTTCAATTATTAACGGAGCCAGACAAGTCTGTTTTCAGATAAGACATGGTCACAATGCTTTTACAACTGCCTTTAGGATCTTCTGTTTATACAAGTTAGTGATTGAACTGCCCTTAAGCTTCCCCTAGATCAGGTCATTCATTTAACAGATGGTTGAGGAAGCCAGGGTCATATAACCAATGTGTGAAGAATGTATGGGTCATTTGCATGGAGTCAACAAGCTATATAATGACAGAGAACAGAGAGTGTTGTTATCAGTCAGTGTGTCAGTCTATGGGAGGACTGCAGCTGTGCTGGTCTTCTCCATGGAAAATAATAAAACTATGGCCTAATACAAGATCTTGCTAAGAGCATTTATTTTACAGAAATTGCCATCACACTTTTCCAGGAGATATTATACTATTTGCGGGCATCAGGGAGCCGCTATTAAAATGCGAGAGACTCCCGGACCTTCCGGGAGACTTGGGATGTCTGGGGTTGACCAGTCATCCACACGATTAGCTGTGCTTAAAGGCGGAGTCAGAGGTTCTGGAGAAAGATTGTTAATATTTGAATTAACTCACAACCAAAAAAACACCTCTCCATTCAATGCAACAGACCAGGGTTCTTCCTCAGAAGCTCTGCCCCACAAATTGGACATGCATTGTCAAGGCTGGGATAGTGTGTGGTGCAGTCTGCACCACTTTGTGTTCCCATTTGTGTTCCCATTAGAGAGCCAGGGCTCTTCAGCTAGCGGACTGTGAGGAGGTGTTCAATGTATTTGACATAACCTGTATTATCTTACAACAGCTGACTCCACCTCTAACTTCATGTTCCTTACTGCTGTCTGTTTACCTTCTGTCAGCATGGAGACGCTGGTACCTCGCTCCAACATCAGCCATACATCCTTCAGCGAACCCTCCGTTGCTACGGACGACAGCAATGGGCTAGAGGAGCTCGAAGGAGGCCTCTGCACACCATCCACATGTTCAGAGCTCTTTGATTGTTCAGGGGTTGGAGGAGCATTTTCTTTGCTTCCCCTGTGCTGATGAGAATAAGCAAGAAGAGGTGTTATTTGATTCTTTTTAGTTTATTTAACAATTTAAAGCTGAATGACCTAACATGTCTACATTCAATGTCTAAACAACCATTTTATATTAAAAGGATGCCCTTTAAAGGATCTTTAATCTTTGGGCCTCAACACCTTTCATTACCACCTACCAACTGTTAATATACAGTATAGCCATTCCCACTATTTTGTATTTGGTTGTGTTGTTATTGGGAGTGTACCACTCCTTTGATAGACAAAGGTCTGAGCCAATGAGCAGCATAAAATCAGTAGCTGGACTAGCTTAGCCTAGTCAATTAGTTTGACATCCTCAGGTCAATTGGTCAGGGAACAAAATAACTTTATATATAATTCTTAAGAGATCATATATGTTACACAGTTGGTTTGACATCCTGATGTAAATTGGTCAGGGAGAGCACAATAACTTTATGTAGCCATACAGTATACTTGTATATACAAGTGCATCTCAATCAATTAGAATATTATATATATTCATATATTATTAATATAATTTCAATAATTCAATTGACTGTTCAAATTTCAAAAGTTAAAATTCAGTACCTCAGAAAATTAGAATATGACATGACCAGTGAAAAAATACATTTTAATACATACATGTTGGCCTTCTGAAAAGTCTGTTCGTCTACAAGCACTCAGTACTTGGCTGGGGCTCCTTTTGCATGAATTACTGCATGTATGCATCTATGTGGCGTGGCATGGAGTGGATCAGCCTGTGGCACTGCTGAGGTGTTATGGAAGCCCAGGTTGCTTTGATAGCAGCCTTCAACTTGTCTGCATTGGTCTTTTGTTGTCTGAATTTGGGGGTTTTCATGAGCGGTAAGCCGTAATCAAGAGTAAAACAAATACAGGCTTGAACTATTTCACTTTGTGTGTAATTAATCCACAATATATATGAGTTTCACTTTGTCAATTGGATTATTGAAATTACCACAATATTCAAATTTATTGAGATGCACCTCTACCGTATATGCATCCTTATACTGAACGATTTTTATGTGGATGTGGATATTCGTCTGTTTCACAGTTGGTGCAACATCATTCACTCAAATGGCTGAAGTGCTTTAATAGATTTGCATTTTTAATGTGAAATGCATGTTGAATATTAGACAGACACGTACCAGTTTCTTTCCGGACACTAAATTATTGATGACAGTGGCGTTACCTTGTGTCCGACCGTGCCTTTGTGACCATGGGCCCACGGGTTGGTGGCCCCATGCACGCCTCCACCTCTGGTGTTGTATTTGGAGTGGAGTGTTTGCACCGCGATGGGAGCCCCCTGCCTCTGCTCCCTCTGAGCATACTGTAGCTCCTGACACAGAAACATTTCCACCCCCCCTGCTGGTCACACAATGAACTACAGTGCAGAGGACATGTAGAGTTACCTGGCCAGGTTTCCATTCATAGTGCACTGTTAAGTCAACATCACAGCATAATGAAGTTTGATTAGTTAGAAAAGTTATAAAAATTGGGTTGATAAATTGTCATGTGATGTAAAATCAGAGGTCACTAATGAATTGCTAACTTAATTTAAATTCACATACTATATTATCAAGGGTCTATGAATTTATAATTTTCACATTTAATACAAAAAAAAGGCAATCTCATAATCAAACCAACAGCAATTTAATAGTTTGACTTTATATCAATTAAAATGAAAATGGTATATTGGAAATGGTAATATTTCTTACTTAATTTTTTATTTATGTGACCATTTATGAACCCCATATTAATCTAATTACATTCAATATACAGCATATAGATTGCATTTAACCTTTTAATAATGTGGGTAATATTTTATTGAAATAGAATAGAATATAATATGTCTGCATTTTGCGTGTAATATTTGTTAATATTGTGTAATTACCAAGTTATTCTGAATTATTTATGAACTGTTATTGCTGTATTATCATCCAGTAAACCTGTGTGGTGAGCTGGTACTGGAGCTGCTCTAGAGCAGAGAGGTGGTCTGGTCTTGGCTGATCCGGCTCCCTCTCTGGCTCCACTGACTTTGCCGGACTCACAATGGATTGGCTCACTGACAGAGGACACACACTTGGACCATAATTACACCAGACTGGGTGGAGATATCCATAGTTACGACAAACAGGGACAGACTTTACATAGTTACTGTCAGGATCTGCTGTCAAGCCCCTTGTCCTTTGTCTTGTTTTTGTTTCCCTGTTCTGTTAAGTCTGCCTCCCCATGTTGTCTGCTGTCCTCCCGGTCTGTCTTTTTCCCCTCCGTGTGATTAGCTGCTTTGTGTTGATTATTTATGAGTTCCACCTGCCTGGGTCTATTGTGTAATATGCTGTTGTCATCACCCTGTATGTTGTGTGCCTTATCTTATCTTATCTTATCTTATCATATATATATATATATATATTTGAATGAATATGTATTATTTTTTATACAAACTGGAGTCAGACATATTTCCCTTTTTGAGTTAAATGTATGTATGTATGTATGTATGTATGTATGTATATATAACAATGTGTATGTATGTATAAGTATATGTATAACAATGTGTATGTATATGTATAACAAGGTGTATGTATGTATGTATGTATAACAATCTTACAACTGTCTCTGTCAAAAATTGAACGAGTCACACAATAACAACTACGCAGAACTGATGCTGGTTATGTTTGTGTGTATGTATGTATGTATGTATGTACACTACCGTTCAAAAGTTTGGGGTCACTTAGAAAT
Source organism: Typhlichthys subterraneus (assembly GCA_027564835.1). Classification (NCBI taxonomy): domain Eukaryota; kingdom Metazoa; phylum Chordata; class Actinopteri; order Percopsiformes; family Amblyopsidae; genus Typhlichthys; species Typhlichthys subterraneus. The sequence goes on along the minus strand of JAODUH010040249.1, from coordinate 38 downwards.
TTCCTAATTTTTGAAAGAAAAGCACAGTTTTCTTCAAT